>PVJL010007588.1:0-76162 GCA_004026885.1 Lyroderma lyra | reverse complement strand
TCAACCATCACTGTACTGTTCATTTGTTAGCAGTTCCTGGGCCAAATGCGTTGTTGACGTTGTGAGTTCTCTCTGCTGCTTTACGACCCATTTTGAACTCGAATAAGAAAATTGCTCGAATTTGCTTTTTGTCTAACATCATTTCCATAGTCTAAAATAAATATAAAATAAACAGCAAGTAATAGGTCATTAGCAAAAACATAAAGCGAGAAATGCGTATTAAAATGATGTATAACATAACCACATTTATTTAAGAATGTATTCCAATATCAAATGGCAAATTTCAACAATGCAAAAACCGCAATTACATTTGCACAAACCTAATATAATCAGGAAAAAATTTTTAAGTAAAAGTTGTGAAGACTACTTAACATGGAGAAAAGAATTATACGTTAACTTAAAAATAATGCAAAATTTAATGTAAAGTATTATTATAATTATGTAAAAATATGCAGGAGATAAAAGGAAGTATATAAAATGCTAAGAGTAAGTGTATTAGAAAGGTGGAAGTAATTTTTACTTATCTTTGCTATATCACTATTAATGTAGTTATAGTTTATAATGAATAAAAGTTTATAATTAAAAGAAAGCAATAACAATCATCTATAATCTCATTACCTTGAGGTTACACTAATAACATTCAATAAATTTCTTTCTAGTCTTTTTCTAAGATCCACACAATCACTTACAAACGAACACTAACTAACCTGAAGGAACCAAAGAGCATTCTAACTCAATAGATAACACTAAGTTGGAAAGGACAGTTAAAAGTTGGGTTCAAAACATGAGCTTGAGGAAGAAAAGAAAATGGAACTAACGTTACAGTGTCTTTGAGGCAGACACAGGGACAAAGCAGACTTCTGGACTGAATGAAGGCCTCATTCTCCATGGACTGGATAGGACAACACTGGACAAGGTGCTTGGCCTTTCTAAACCTGTTTTTTAATTTTGTTTTTTGTTTTGGGGATTTTTTGAAATACCTGCTCCTTATCTACCGCCCCAAAGCATTTCTTTGAAGCTAAAATAAGAAAGCATGTATTTGTGTGTCTGTGTACATGTGAAATATGCTATATACTCTAAATTCCTTTACACAGGTAACACATTATGGTCCAAGCCAGTAATAGAAACAGTGGTATGCAATTCAACACAATGCAAATAATATAACCCCAAAATAATTTCTGTGTGAACATATCGATCACTAATCTTGATTCAGCTTTACCTGTTTAATAAAACTGTTAGAAAGGAGAAGTAACCTTCAGGTGTGACCTACAGAGAAAAAGTTGTTTATGACTTGAATAATTCCAAGAGGATTCTCTGTAGATAGAGAATAGAGAGCCTGCCATCTGCACCTATGGGAGCAAACTGGACCTCTTACCTGCAGCTCTGCTTCCAGGCCCAGCCGTCTGATAAAGGGGTCAGTGACATGGTAGCGCCGCTCAAAGCTCAGGGCACCCCGCTCCTGGCGGACAAAAACAAACACATAGTTTCATTGATTTAATTCAACATGATTTACTATGTACCTATTATATATCCAGCACTGTGCCAGGCACCATAGGAGCTAAAAAAGACAAGAAATTTGTCTGCAGGCACTTGCATTATACTTAGGTAGAGATTAGAGAATTAATAGAAGAGTATATATTAAGCACCAAGCTGTGCTTGTTGGGTTGCAAAAAAAAAAAAAAAAAAAAAAAAAAAAAAAAAAAAAAAAAAAAAAAAAAAAAAAAAAAAAAAAAAAAAAAAAAAAAAAAAAAAAAAAAAAAAAAAAAAAAAAAAAAAAAAAAAAAAAAAAAAAAGCAAAACTGAAAAAAAAAGAAGTAAAGAAAAAAATTGGAAACAAAAAATAGAAAAAAAAATAGGGAATGTTTCTACATTTAGGTTGTAGAGGTTGGGCATGATATTTAAGACCCACATTGTGTGGGATATACAAAGGAAAAAATTAACTTGCATGATCCCTCCAACTCCATGATTCTGTACTTCTAGAAAATGTCTTCGCCCTTGAGGGTCACCGGTTTAATGAAATCACAAAAAAAACCCACAAATGGACAAAGTTTCAGAAGGATTCAGGGATGCAGAGAAAAATATATTAATATGTAACACAGACTAATGCTCACCAAGGACATGGCTTACATAGAGGCAAACATTCATTCTGGTGGTGACCACACCTTGTGCTGCATGCTACTTAATTTTTAAAAGATTGCTAATTAAAAAATTTTTTAGGAGTTCCCTGGTGGTGTAGTGGCTTAAGGCTTCAGCACTGGCGCTGTCAACGCTGTGGCCTGAGTTCGAATCCCAGACAGGGAACTACCCACATACAAATAAATAAATAAATAAAATTTAAAAAAAAATTTTTTTTTAGCACTCAACCTTTTCAAAGAACTTCTTCATGTTCTTTTTCATTCTCAAGATCAGCCTTCAGGCTGACAGATATTGTTATCATTGAACAGCCTGCAAGCAGACAGACATTATTATCATTTAACAACAGAAAATGGAGGCAGAAGGAGGTAAAATGACTAAAGTCTTACAGGTAGTTAATTAGGCCAGTGGTGTGATTAAACTCCTGACCCCAATTTGGGGTTCTTATTAGAGCAGTATATCATGTCTTGGTCAAATCTCTTCCATTAAACCCCCATGCTCCTTTACTGAGGGTTTCCCTGACAAAGCCTGGGCTGCCTCAGTAAATGAACTTGACTACCCAGTCATCCATTCATCTCACAGCACTGGAGTATCTTCTGTATCTATCCTGCAGAGGTCAGGTGCAGGCTTGGCACTGGAGAGCCTCAAAGAAGAGAAGAGAGTCTAAGCTGAACTGGGATTAAGACTCTCCCAAGTTGTGTTAACATGTTCAATTTAGCAGCTAGCACAACGGTAAGAAGTTATATTTACTCCTGCTGCACCCCCCCCCTACACACACACATAAATGTGTACACACATACACAAAACACTGATGCTCCCCCTTTTCACCAGCCTCCATTAATCTCTGCAGCCCAGGTACAAGCACTTGGACAGAGGAGGCTCAGTGAAGTCCATGTTCTTTAGTAAAGGAATATGGGAGTCAAGAGACCTTGATTCTAGTCCAGAGTCTGCCATTAATTCCATGTGACTTTGGCAAGTCACTGACTCTAGTCCTGTTTCTTCAGTGTAACCTGTGGGGAAGAAAGGACCTCATGCTCTGGTTCAGAGGTCTGGGCTGCTTACCTTGATCTGTCTACGGATGAGGTCTCTAGTTATGTTGACTTTTGCCATCTTCTCTGAATGGATTCAACAGAAGGAAGCTATAGAAGGATCTTCAGGACACTTGAGCATTCCAGCCAAGCCCAGGTCCACACAACACACATTTAATTACCTGGAGGGAAAATCATCAAACCTTATGGGATGGAATAAGGTGGCTTCAGAGACCTGATTCCACCCCTAAAACAGCCCACCAGCCTACGCAGGGAACTGGGATTTATGACATGGTGGGCTGGCCCTGCTCCCCAGTGTTGAAGAACCTCTGGAGGGTAAAAAGGGTGGGGGAGAAGGGAAGACAATGACATAGCCACAGGAAGTATGGTAACAAACACTGAAGGAGTCCTTTATGCTTCACCAAAAAATGGGGAGTTGGATATGAGTGTGAAGGAAGACAAAAGCATATCCTGAAAATAAGAACAAGGCACACAGCGAGAAAGGTGTCAGGTTTCATACTCAGTATGCATCTGTAGCAACCAGTCTGAAACTTTTATTTTGCTTCAAATCTCTGCCCCTCAGCTTGGCTCTCCCCAAAACCAAATCAGTATCATAGACAGAACACACAACCCTCCAACAGATTCACAGAATCAAAGAACAAACAGGAGATGTAACAGGGGCCACTTTGAAGAGCCAATCCAATAAAGAAATTGCTCTTCAATACCCTGGCAGGTAGACTTTCAATCTCATAATCTCTTGCAGAAACATATCCTGGTTTACAACTGTGACAGCTAGAAGGACTGAATTATCTAATTTCTGATAATTGCCATAAGAAAACACAAAATATAAGAAATAAAAAGTTCCATACCTAAGCATATTCATCATAGATTTTGAAATAGCAAAAAATAATAATAATAATAAATTAAAAAAAAATAAAACCGGGAGTTCCCTGGTAGTGCAGTGGCTTAAGGCTGGCGCTGTGAGCGCTGTGGCCTGGGTTCGATTCCCAGCCAGGGACCTATCCACATACAAAAATAAATAAATAAATAAATGCCACCCAAGTTTCCAGTAAGAGAGGAAGGGTTGAATAATGTATAGCCATGACATTATGCAGAATTAGAAATGCTACTTATGAAGGAAAAATGCTTATATCACATCAAATGTTTATATAATAATATGATGGTCTTTCAATAAACAATGCTATCAGTTATGTTTAAAAGGAAATATTAAAAAAATAATAGCCACCTTTGTATAATAGTATGACTAATTTTCCCTTCTACTTATTGATGCTTTCAAATTTTTTTCTATAAAAGTACATTAATTTTTGCAATTAAAAATAAAATACTAAAGAAAAACTAAACTAATACGTTTTAAAAGAAAGTTCAGCCTCCTATTATTTCTACCTTTTGGTCCTGGTTCCACCTCTGGAACCACACAGGAGGTCTAGTCTTTCTTCCCCTTGTGCTGTGATGATGGCTCTCAGGGCCTGCCAGGCCCCCCCTGCCACCCCCTCCCAAGCCAGCAGGACTTCCTGAGGCCATGTCTGGAATCTCCTGGCCCTGGTTTTCCATCAGCTGGCCTCCTGCAGATTCCACGCCCACCCTCCTGAAATCACATCTACTCTACCTGATATATGTAGGAGCAGACTCTTTTCTTTCCTTGGCATTTAACCACAAAAGGAAACTATATAAACACTGTTTTACTGCAGATACGTTTTTTTCTTAGTGTTAGGCACACAGTAGGACAATGAAAAATTTGCTGCCTGATTAGATGTTCCCATTTGGGTTCTTTGGAGTTTATGCCCCCATGATCTATTTTGGGATCAAAAGCTCTTCCTGACCATGTGGAAGCCACCAAGCAATGCATCTTAGTGAGCATGACCAAGGATATGGAAGTCACTGGCACAATTTAAGATCACAAAATCTATCAGCACGAAGAATAGCCAGGGATGCCAACTGAGGACAATGGCAATTTCATGCCTTTTCCATTGGCCTCTGGCCAGCAAACTAAAAATTTGATTTTGAACAAATTGATATAAACAAAACATTGGCCTGCAACTGTGTTTATGGCTCTAGTTTGTGATATAATGATCAAAGCCAAAACAACAGTAATTTCCTCCACAATTACTAAGAATATGAGGTGAGGCTAATTATGACAGAAAGGAAAGAACACCAAAGTTAGCAAGTATATCTGGTATTTGGTAAGACCAGTTATGTGGTCTTGATCAAATCTCTTAACGTCTTCAAGTAAGCACTCACTCCTGTGACTCACAGGCACTGGAAGCATTAGGACAAACACTTCGCCAGAAAAATGATAATTTGTTACCCCCAACACCCTTTTCCTGGGAAGACGCTAGGAAAGTGAAAAGAAATATTGTAAGTACAAAACTTATTATTTTTAAAAGAATGTAAATAATTTACCTGCTAAGAAATAGTAAGTTGGCAAATATTATGCACTTTCTATGTACCAGGAATTGTGCTAAGTGCTTTACATTTTATTCATTCATTTATTCATTCAAGAAATGAGCACAAGAAGTTTCTGTTACATGCCAGGTACTATTCCAGGCCCAGGAAATACAGCAGTAAACAAAACAGGCAAGTTCCTTACTCTCACAGTACATACATTCTAGCAGGAGGGGGTAGATAATAAACAATAATACAAATAAAATAAGAATATATCCAGTAGTGAAAAGTGCTATGATGAAAACAAAACAAGTTGATATGAAAGTGATTGATGGTCTACTTTTAGACTTGAGGTCAAAGAAGATGTAATGCACATCTGTGGAGTTTTCTGGCTGCTCAGCATTTCTATATTTTTGGAATTCCCCATCTAATGAGTCTGGTGGGAGGCAGAGCACCTTCCCACTATGAAGTGAGAATGTGGAGACTAAGATTCTCTTTCTGAGGCTCCCTTGAAGCTAATGTGTGTGCATATGGCCCTGAGTATGCCAACCTGACACATCAACCCAGACCTTAATTGGGAACTGGTACGAAAAAATCAGAGGGCACAGAAAGTCCATGCTGGCAGCAAAGGTGGCTATAGCAGCCATGAAGGTCTAGTCAGCTGGTAGTAGTGGTGTAAGCTGTGTAGGTGGCAGCAGTGACCTTATGGACTGGTTCTGTGAATGACTGTGGCAATGGGTCCTAGATGCTACCCAGTTTCCCTTGTTCTAGCTCATTCTTCAAGTCTGGTTTTGTGGCCTTCCATGGTATTTTGTGAGTTTCCCTAATATCCTTTCAATAATCAGCTGGAGTTAGTTTCTGCTGCTTACAACTACAAATCCTGCCTGATACAGAGAGCTCTCTAGGAATGACATCTAAGCTTAAACACCAATGACAAGAAGTCACAAAAAACTAGAGAAGGACCCTTCGGAGGAGAGGGAATAATCTGTGCTAAGGCCATAGATGAAAACTGGCTCAAAAAGCTTGTATGGTAGTTGCTATTACTATCATTTTACAGATGAGGAAATAGAATCATAACATGAAACAATTTTCACAATGTCACACAGCTAATAAACTGGAGTAAGAGCAGGGACCCAAACCCACAGCTGTATGCACACTATTAACCACTATGGTATGCAATTTCCTAGAAAAATGATCACTATGAGGATTCACCAAAACAGCCAACTAAATTGTCACTACTCATTCATGAATTTTCTTAAAACATTAACTGAGAATTTACCAAATATCAAGCACTGTGCTATACATGGGAGAATACTGAGATGAAAGATATAGTATCTACACTAAGGGAATATAGACTCAAAAGTAAGGCGCTTTAGCTATGATTGGTGTGCGGCTTGGAAATACTAAAAGGAACAAGAGAAATCAAACAAGCAAAAAAACCTCTACAATGCAAGTAAATGGTAAAATGAAAACTGGGATTTAAAACAATATCAGACTAGTATACAGAGATTTAAAAAACCAAACATCAAATTTAATATAACTCAGTTGGCATTTTGGTGAACATTTCTGTTCCGATTCTGAGAAGAAGTAATAGCACACTGGCTCATTCTGGAGCATGGTCCACCTTCTTCCTCTCAAGGACTTCAGTGCCTTTCCACAAACTTTTATAGGCAGACAAGCATAACTGGAAATACTTCTAAGTAGAGATTATTTAAAAAGTTAATACTGGAAGAGAAATACCCTCAAATCTACCAAGAGGTATAACTAGTTCCCTATTTCCATTCAAAGGTCTCTCAAACATAAATAATCAGGTCAATAAATGGTTATTTGAATATGAGATTTAATCATGGCCAAATATTAAAAGCATTTTTTTTCTTTTAAGCAAATCTTAAAAAAAATTTTTTTTATTGTTAGAGTTATTGGGGTGACGTCTGTTAGCAAGGATTACATAGGTTCCAGGTGTACAATTCTACAGTGCACTGTCAACTTGTTGTATAAGTTCACCACCCAGTGTGAGTTCTCTTTCCATCACCATATATTTAGCTTCCCCTCCCTCCTCTCCCACCCCCTTCCCTTTATCCCCTCCCTAACCCACTCATCCCCAAATAAACACTGAACTATTGATTGTGTCCATGGGTTATTTGTTTGTTTCTTCATTTCTTTTTTTCTTTGTTGAAAAGCATTATTTTAAGGAGGGCTCTGAAGTAGTAAATTCTACAGAGTAAAGAACTCATAAATATCGAAAAAGATGAATGAATGATTTGGATTTGACAAAAGGAAATTACATATACGATTAAACACTAAAAAAAGACTACATCAAGGGGATTTCAATCTCTGATGCAGTGAAGTACATAATGTTCAATTCTGCTGAGAGGCAAAAGTACTTAAAGTAAGTGACTTCAAGAATCCATAAGGTAAAATTTTCAATGCCTATTATATGCCAGGTACTGAGCTAGACTTTGAAACTATAGTAAAGAAAAAGCCAATCACAGAACCTTCTCTTCAAGAGCATACAATATAGTTGTCAATGACTGAATATCAATGGCACCAAGGCTACTGTAATCAGAGTTCCATAGAGGGACTGAAAAAGGCTAATTTAACTGAATGACCAAAATTAATAGCCAGGACAATAAATTCAGAAGGAACAACATGGAATAATAAATTAAATATTGTTTATACTTATTTATTCATACATCTTAGAAGAAAGCACAAAAATGACAAGAAAAACAACTTGGAAATCACTAATGAAAAATGAGGACTTTAACAAACCACAAGCAACTTTTAATGTATATTCTTCATTCTAAGATAACACAGTTAACTGAACATACCCTTAATTTTCATACTGAAAACTCTAATAACACTGAGGGCTAATTTGTTTCAGAATATGAAAGCTCAATAAAAACTTTAGCTAGCTAGAGCACAAAGGTTTAAGAATTATACTATAACGTAGGATACTGCAGGCCAGCTCTAGTTGATACTGAGTGAAAAGAAGGAAGCCAGTTTCTGGGAGCTGGGAATATAAAAAATATAAAAATACCTAAGGCACAAAGGAAAACTTATGACATAATGTTGTAAAGAAAATATGAGCTGCTATGTAGATGTTACACCTCCCAAAATGTATTTATTCTATTCCTAGAGCTCTAAAATGCTTAGCATGTCACCCTTTAACCCCATCCCTTCCACAAACTTTTAACTTGGGCTACTCGGAAACTTTCTTCCATGGACTCTGCTATTATAAAGGAAGCTAATAAGAAAATAAAATTCAATTAACAGCTCAATCTGGAGGAATTAATCTACTCCATAATACAAAGGGTACCACATAATAATAGTCTGAACAAAGTACACCTGGCAAAGATTACGCATTTGGTGCCAAAGATTGATTGAATATCCAAACAAACATCAGAAACCACCCATTTCAGGCATGCCATTGTCCTTGTTTGGGCTCTGGATAATGTGGCAGAAAGAGAAACAGACTTAAAATACTTAGGCCTGAATTCTAGCCCCCTCATTGTGCCAGTTAGTACCTACTCAGACAAGTTATTTAATGTGAGTTTCAATTTCTTCAATGGGTGTTTTGAAGAATAAATGATGAAATATATAAGAATGTACAAAATAGTACCCAGATCATAGTAAGTGCTCAACAGATATCAGCTAAATCTGAATTCTATTAAGACTGGATAACTGTTATCTATGCTCAGTGGCATAATTACATTTCTCTCTTACTTCCTACCCTACCTGATCTGATGTTGGGGATTTCATTGCAGAACGGTGGGGCACAGAGGGTAGGATGTCTTTATCACCTTTGGTAGCTTTGAAATGCAAGATCAACAGACAAAGAAGTAACTTTGTTGAAAACAAAGAAACTCCATGCAAAAATATGTAAAGAATATTTATAGCAGTATTATTCATAATAGCTAAAAGGTGAAAACAACCTTAATGTCCATCAACTGACGAACACATAAACAAAATGTGGTGTATCTATACAATGGAATGTTATTTGGCCATAAAAAGGAATGAAGTACAGATACATATTACAACATGGTTGAACTTTGAAGACATTATGCTAAGTGGAAAAAGCCCACATTATCATATAAATCCATTTATATGAAATGTCTAGAATAGGAAAAGCTATACAAATAGAAAGTAGATTTCTGGTTTCTTGGGGCTGGAGGGGATGGGGGATAGAGGGGTCATAGCCAAAGGATATGTGTTTTCTTTTTAAAAAATTAAAGGGAAATTCACATAACACAGTGTACAATTCAGTGATATTTAGTGCATTCACAATGTTGTGCAATCACCACCCTTAGCTAGTTCCAAAACATTTCAATCACCCCAAAAGAAAACCCCATACCCGTCAAGTAGTCAGTCTCTATGCCCTCTTCCCCTAGCACCTAGCAACCACAAATTTATTTTCTGTATCTATGGATTTGCCTATTCTAGACTTTTCATATGAATGGAATTCTACAATATATGACCTTTTGTATCTGACTTCTCTCACTAAGCATAAAGTTTTGAGGTTCATCCATGTTGTAGCATGTATCAGCACTTTGTTCCTTTTTATGGCTAAGTTAGAACTGCTACACCACATTCATCCACTGGCTGTTGTAAATGGTGCTGCCATGAACATTCATGTACAAGTATCTGTTTTGAGTATCTGTTTGCAATTCTTTTGGGTATATACCTAGGAGTAGGACAATAGGTATATACCCAAACAATGGGTCACATAACAATTCTATGTTTAACTTTTTGAGGAATGGGCGAACTGGTTTCCATAGCAACCAATTCATTTTACAACCTTACCAGCAATGTACAAGGGCTCTAATTTCTCCACATCCTCACCCACAATTGCTTTTTTAAAAAAAATTATAACCATCCTAATGGGTTTAAAGTGGTATTTCATTGTGGTTCAGGGTTTCTTTTTGAGGTAATAAATATGTTCTAAAATGGGCCATAGTGATTGTTGTACATATCTGTGAGTATACTAAAACCAATGAATTGTACACTTTAAATGGGTGAATTGTATGCTACATGAATTATATCCCAATAAACTTATTATATTTAAAAAAGGAACTACTAATATAGGCAAAAATATGGATGAATCTCACATGCTGAGCAACAGAAGTCAGATATAACAAAGCACATATAGTATGATTCCATTTATATGAAGTTCTAGACCAGGCAAAACTATAGTTAAAAAAAAAAAAAATAGAAGTGTGGCTTGGGGGGTAGAGAATGACAAGAAAAGGACACCTGAGAACTTTCTAGAGTAATAGAAAGGTTTTATATATTGCTGGGAGTATGGTTACATGAGTATTGAAGGTATGGGTTACACGGGTATAGCCACGTATCAAAATTGTACAATCAAGATAAGTGCATTTTAATGTTTATCAATTTTCCCTAACAAATGGAATGGGGTGGAAGGAAAGCAGGGGAGGTACAGATGGAACAAGAATGGAAAAATGCTAACAGTCATGGAAATAGAATGATGGGTGCATAAGGGTTCATTATTCTGTTCCAGTCTGTTTACTTTGTTTATATTTGGTATTCTCTCCAACAAAGTCCTTTTGAAAATCTATCTTTCTAACTGTACACATGGAACCTATGGAATTTTACTAATCAATGTATTAAATAATTAATTCATTCATTAAAAAAATCTTTCTTATTATAGTCATTCAAAACATGGAAGAGTGATTAATGAAATAGAAAACCATTATCATATATAGTTTAAAAATCAGGTTCAAGGCAGATATAGAGGGTGTCAAAAATGCATACATATTTTAAGAAAGGAAAACACTTATTAAAATTGTAATACTCAATATATACTAATAACAAAAGATGAATAATACAAGTCATGTCTGAATTCCACAATTGTAAGAGGTGCTCAGAGTGGTTACGATCAGACCCTTCTGATTACAGCAAACTACTGCTTGAGTAACGTCGACCAAAGTGACCACTTGTATCACTCTGCATGCTGTTTCAATTTCTTCCCAAAGTGCTGACAGTGTAGCTGATTTTCTATGGCACACCACATCCTTTAAGGTCTCCCACAGATGGAAGTCAAGGGGTGTTAAGTCAGAAGAACAATGGAGGAAACTGAAACAACATTCTCGAATTTCAAATACCACTTCAAAATGGTCTTGTTCTCCTCAAATGATAACTGCACTTCCACCATTTTCTTTAACTGTCCTGCCTATCACATCAAGTGACACTAGTATTCATTTGACTAATGCCATCTTTTGAGCGAACATCATACTACACATCACTACTGTAATTCAATTCAACTTCAAAAAGTAATACATAGATAACATCTCTTAAAATGTGTATACATTTTTGGGACCCCGTATATGGCCAACCCAGCATTGGGGGGAAAAAGATAAACCAAAAAGTACATATCTATAATGCTATAAAAGGTATGCTCCAGAAATGTTGGCCAGTGGTCATCTCTCCGGTAAGTGATTTTTTTTCTTCCTGTTTCTCTGTATTTTCTAAGTATTCTATTGTAAACATTTAAGGCGTTTATAATAATATAGAAATGGCCAATAGGAATCAGCTTTGGACCAAAAGAAACTTGAGTTTGAATCTGGTTCTACTACTCACTAGGTTGTATGATCTTGGGTAAAACTACTTACCTTTAAACTC
Source organism: Lyroderma lyra (assembly GCA_004026885.1). NCBI lineage: Eukaryota > Metazoa > Chordata > Mammalia > Chiroptera > Megadermatidae > Lyroderma > Lyroderma lyra. The sequence goes on along the minus strand of PVJL010007588.1, from coordinate 63,959 downwards.
CTGTTGTTTTTTTTTTTTTTAATCTGCCATGTAGGTATATGCAATAATATCTACAAGGTTGGATAATTAATTTCACAAACTCATCCTAGAAAAAGTGCTCCATAAATCATTGCTAAATAACACTATGATCACCTTTGAAGTACTCCCCTTGGGAAAGCTATGCACTGATGCCAGCACCTAGTCCACACTTCAAAGCAATTTTGGAATTCTTTTTCTGGAATGGCCATGAGAGCTGTCATCATACCCCAAATCTGACAATTAAGTTTGCGAACGTGCGCTTACGTATGAACTTTGCAAGGTTGCGATGACCACTCTGATGGCCATTCCAGAAAAAGAGCTCCAAAACTGCTTTGAAGTATAGACTAGGGGTTGGCATCAGTGCATAGCTTCCCAAGGGAAGCTACTTCGAAGGTGACCATAGTGATAGTCAGCAATGAGGTATGTAGCACTCTTTCTAGGATGAGTTCACAAAATTAATTGTCCGACCTCATATACCCAACAGAAATGAGAATGTATGTCCACACAGAAACTTGTATATGCATGCTCATAACAGCATTGCTTATAATAGCCCCAAAGTAGAAATAATCCAAATGTCCATCAATGGATAAATAAAATGCGGTCTATCCGTATAATGGAATATTATTCAGCCATAAAAAGGAATAAACTACTGATTCATGCTACAATGTGGATAAAACTTGAAAACATTATGTCAAATGAAAGAAGCCAGTCACAAAATGACATATACTGTAAGATTCAATTTATATGAAATGTCAACAATAGGAAAAGCTACAGAGACAGAAAGCAGATGAAGGTTGCCTGGGGTTGAAGGAAAAGATAGGTGTGATTGGGATTGGCAGTGATAGCCAAAGGATATAGGTTCTGGAATTAGATAATGGTGATGGTTGCACAACTTGGTGAATATATTAAAAATTGAATAACTGTATGCACTAAAGTCTAGATTTCACAGTATGTGAATTATATTTCAATATAAAGATGAAAAGTCCCAAAACTCTTTCTTCTTTTCTCTACCTCAAAATCACAACTTATGAAAGTTTAGTTCTCACATTCACCTTTGTCTCCTACCTTGAACTGTAGTTATTTATGCGGCTTCTCTTTCTTAAAGACAAAAGCATCCTGAAGGCCAGCTCTTCATCTGATTCATCTACTGATCCTCCTAGGTTTCCAAGAATTGATGTGGGCTTAATAGGTGCCAGCATAACCTTGGTGAATGAATACTAGGCATGACTGTCTTGTACAGTGTTTTATACCTATCAGAGTGCTTCTGACCATGCTTTTAATTTGAACTTCACACAATTTTGTGAGGAAGTTGGAAAGCTGTTATCACCCCCATTTAACAAGGAAGAGTAGAAGCACAAAGATATGTGGTAGTGAGGAAGAAGTATTGGACTGAGATCTAGGGTCTTGTGCCGCAGGCCAGGCTCTGCCTCTAACTGGCTGTGTGACCCAGAGTGAGGCATTTCACTTTTTCAGTCTATTTCCTCATCTGTAAAATGAGAAGTAGACTCTGAGATGAGCTACAAAACCCCTTCCACTGTAATTTGCTATAATTCTAAGGACACACTGCTATATAGCAGTAGGATGGAGATGGAACCCAAGTTATCGGTACTCTCTTTCCTCTGGACATGCTGTCTCCCACTGCAGCAAGTTGTCCCCAACAGAAGTGACAACTGACCCCTTTTCAACATTCTGAATTATGCAAAACATGTATGCAAGTTTCCTTTAACTCTATTTGTGGTGGTTTTTCTATTGGAGCAATCCTATAGAAAAGAAAAAAAAAATGCATTTCCAATACATAAAGGTCATTGAAACTAGCATAATAAAATAAAAAGAGCTGAGCTACAGAGTCCAACAGATCTAAGCTTCAAATCCCAATTCTGTTGCCTAGTTTTGGTGTGATAATATTTCTACTTCAGTTTCCTAATCTGTAAAACATGGAGGATAATGCTTATCTTTGCAGAGTGATGAGGAATGGAAGACCCATATAGGTAAAATGCTTGAAAATGAGCCTGGTAAATAATATTTATTGAGCATTCTAAGCATTTTACAAGTGTTATCTGACAAGACTCCTCATAAACAATCTTATGAGAAAAGTACTATTATTACCCTCATTTTACAGATGAAGAATCTGAAGCATAGAGAAGTTCATTTGCCCAAAGTTAGAGTTATTAAATGGAGAGTCAAACTAGGTAAGTTTGCCTCCAGGACCCAGGCGATTGGCCATTAAAAAAGTTCCGATTAGTATCTTTAATCAGGCCATGTCCAAATAATCTTGCCTAAAAGAAACTGACTCTTACCATTCCTTAGATTTAAGCTAGGGAATCACACAATCACCTTGATTCTGCTGGTCTCAAACACAAATTTAAAGAGCACATTTCAGGGTCATGGACTAAGTTGGCACAAGAACAGCATCTGGGAAAGCTGTGGTTGGGAGGACAGGCCCATCATCTTTGGAAAAGTTCTTTGCCATCTTTGAGGCTCTGGGCTCAAATAAGTACATATGGGGCTGACTGAAGCTATCTCTGTGGAAGTCCATCTGAAGAAATTCTCCGCTTTGTGAGAGGTCCTGGATGAAAACTCACCTTGATGTCTTCTCTGCCTGAATGAGTTCTGCTTTGCTATTTGAGCTTTGTAAAATTAATTTCTTTGATGTGTTCAGAACTTTGCTTTTTCAGTGATCATAGCTAATGTATCTTCCTTTTCCTAGGGCTGCAATCACCTTACGGTAGTGGAAGGGAACAGAAAGAAAAGGGAGCACATTTTGATAACACTGTCCTCTCTCACTGTATTTAAGAGCATCCAGTCTTGGATTTTGTGTTTAACTTGCATTCTTCCAAATCCTGCCACAATTCAAAGTAGCTCCCATAAAGGAAGCCTTTAAAGTTTTATCCTCTAACTTTACTCCTAGCAGAACCATCAAGAAAAACTAAGCCAATCAATTTGGAAATGCTTCTTTCTAATTCAAGTGCAGCTCTGTGACATACAGATATTTGACTCAAGAGGGAACAGGTAAGCCACTGGCAACCAAACACTCAGGCCTGGGCTGATGAAGTTACCTGACCAGAAATGCCTGACTCCCATTCTGAGAAAGCCTTCCTAAAAGGTTCAGGGATAAGTACAGTTTTATGCTTTCTGAAAATAGAATATGGGGGTTATGAACAAGGACAAAATTTTACCACGGTCTTACACTGCCCCTGGAGAGCCCTTGTATAGCCTCTGCACTCCTCCCACCCAAGAAAATGGGGTTAATACCTCCCCAGATGGCTACAGGGAGGATTAAGGGTTATTATCTTGGCATCCAGCTCTGTCAATGCTCTAGCAGTTGTGACCTTGTTCATCCTAAAGTAAGACCTTAAATATAAAAATGCAAACAGTGATCCCTGAATCTGACTCTGTAGTAGAGTTAGAATTTCCCTTCCACAAAACCTCTGGCACTGCTTCCTATACTCCAAGCTGCTGGCTGAATTGTCCTCTTATTCAGGCCTCAACTTTTTAAGGTATTAGTCACTAATATCATAAAGCCCTTCGAGGAGTTGGCAGCTATTACTAATATTAATAGCACAAAGAATAAGCCCCCAAATAAACCAGGGTTTCATTCAGGTCTGAATTTACCTCGAAGAAAACAAAGTGGTACCTTTACCCCCAAACCTGGACAATCAGTGAGGTCTAGCGAAAAGCATCTATTACATCATTTAGTCCTCATGAACCAGTGTCAATAGGTGCTGTCCTAAGTCTCATTTTACAGAAGAAACTCAAGAGGACATTCGTATGAGGGCAGTTTGGAAAAAACCCAGCCATAAATGCCTACTTTTCATATTATATGGCTGGGTACTTTCTGGACAGCCCTCATATGATTTACCCTAGGTCACACAGTTAAGAAAGTACACACATAGGTTCAAATATCAGCCCTACTACTAGCTGTGTAATAGCCAGCATATTTTTAAACTTTCTGAAATCTCTGTTTTCTCATTTGTAAAGTGGGGATAATGATAATACTTACTTTACAAGGGATTTCTGAAGATTAAATGAGATACTATAGGAAAAGTGTCTTGCAAGTGCCTGGCACAAAGCAGTATTATAATATATACATTTTAGTTTTTTACAGATCAAAATAACAGTTTGAGTGTAGCGGCTAGGCTTCAGCACTCTCAATGCCACAGCCTGGGTTCGATTCCCAGCCAGGGAACCACCAAAAAAAACCCCCAAAAACCAAAAACCAAAAACCAAAAAATGAAATAACCGTTTGGGTAACTCACTAACTGACAAGGCAACCCATTTTGTTTTTAGGAAGCCAAATATTCTCCTATCAAGCCATCTACCCTCTGGGAATTTCTGTCCTTTGATCCTAGTGCTGCCTTCTAGAATCACACAGAGAAAGTCCATTCCCTTCCTTGTGACAGTTCTTCAAGTATATTTGAAGGCAGTTACCAGGTTCCCCCAGGCTCTTAGCTTTAGTCCTATAAGCTCTTCTTCACAGTCCTGGGTTTGAATTCTGATCCTTTCCCTTACTAGCTGTGTGAACTTAAGCAAGTTATTTAACATCTCTGAATCTGTATCTCCATATGTATAATAGGGAAAAGGATTTTCATCTCACAGGGCAATGATGAGGGTTAAATTAGATAAAATAAAAACAATGCCTAGGACAGAGTCCAGCATGTACCAGGCTTCCAATAAATTATCAGTCACTTTTTAGAATATATGCCAATAAGTACATATCTCTCAAAGTGATTCAGTCAGAATTAAACACAACACTAAGGGATTGGTTAATTGCAACTGTTAGGGCTTGTTTTTTGAAGAAAGCACAGCCTAGGAATTATGTGGGCCATCTGCAATGGCAGCCCAAAGATGCACTGGACAATCTGGAAAGGTTAAGGATGAAAGAAGAAAGAAAACAGGATATATCATTAACCCATGACCCAAAAGAAAAGGTAAATATCACCATAACCATATTACATGTTCTCTATGACTTCCTCTCTAAGACCTAAATCTCCACATGTGGACAACATTTTCTAATTCAAAAAGGAGAGAGGAAAATAAAAATAATTAAAGTCATAGTTCTGGGTCTTCCCAGCAGTTGGTTCCTCAAGATCCAAAGGTATTTAGTGCGGGGGGAGGGGTGGCTTCAAGATCTTTGGTTGTATCTTTCCAGATTCTGAAGTCCAGGTGTGAGAAAATACCCTACATATGATGTTCCATGAGTCAATACTGAGTTTCTTCCAGCAAGAAAAATTGTCAGCTGTGTGACAACTCTAAAACTCAAAACTGGCAAACTGTAAATGTTAACAACATCATTACCATAATCATTACATATATTCTCTTTCCTTCAGCAACCCCAAAAGAAGGAGTCCCAGCAGAAATATGGACCATTGCTCAATTAGTCTGCAGAGTTAACCCTGCTTCTAGAAACTGAGGTGTGACTTGAATGTAAGTGCTGCCAAAATAGGTCAAAAGAAGGATTAGTAGGACCCCAGAATTAAAGTATCATGATCACAAACTACAGCAGCAAAGGATGTTTCCCACCAGCCAATCCACAAGGAAGAAATCCACTCAGTCTCAGACTCAGCCCAAAGGAACTCTACTAGTTACTCCTTGGTCCGTGACAGAGGATCTAGCAACAGCCAAGATTCAATTCAATCCCTTTAAAAATATAAGAATTACAAGGGAGAATAAGCCAGAACTCCAACCAGAAATAGCCTGAAGTAGCTGCTCCTCACCTTAGTGAAGAGAGACCAGCCACCCAAGAAGGACTTGTAAGGTACAGAAAAGCTTAGTGCAGGCCACTGGATATACCTGTGCCCTAGGTGGGGATTTCATAACATCTCTGACTCAAATGTGCCCTTAGAACAGTTTCTTCTTAAAATTGTTCCAGGTTTTTTTGTTTTTGTTTTTTTAAATAGAACACTTAAGACTTACTTGACTCTTGGAAAGAATGGGGAAGCTACAGCCACCCTACTGGGCTTCTAAACTCACAAATTTCAGAGGAAAACTTTAAAGTTGCTCCTCCACTACCTTGGGAGGTAAGTTAAAGAAAGTCACAAAAGAAAAGGACTGGGGCGGGGGGGAGTAAAATGAGGCTGTTAGACATTAGTCTTAAGTACCGATGAGACCCTGGTACTACACCTGCAGAGGAGAGCCAGGGGGCACTAAGCAATTCAATTTGGCTGGCAAGGGGGCGTCCCACTACAGCTCTCAATAACAAGAATTGTATCCTGCTGGTTCACATTGTCTCTTCAACTCCACACTTCCTACTTACACTTTGAAGTGGGTACTGAATAGCCCGGTCCCAAGTAAAGGCCCTTTGTACGGGCGCTACAGTCGCCCGGTGGAAACACCTTGGCAGAATTCAGTTTGGTGCCAGGATGGGTCACTGAAAGTATCTGAGGCTGCCAGAAGCAGAAGCCTGGGCACGGACACATGGACACACACACACACACACACACACACAAACGGGCGCGTGGCGGGGGGGGGGAGGGAGAGGGAGAGAGGGAGGGAGGGGGAGAGAGAGAGAGAGAGCGAGAGAGAGAGAGAGAGAGAGAGAGAGCGCGAGCGCGAGAAAGCGAGAACGAACGAACGGGAACAAACTAAGAGAGCAGATCAGGTCCACGTTGCAGTCCCGGCACTTCCACCTGCCCCTTCTTCCTGAGAACGACGCCACATCAGATGTCAAACAAAAACTCCGCAAAAAGTCCCGGGATGGGACGATTTCCATCTCTCCCACGGCAGAGCCTCCCCGGAGTCCCAAAGCCTTCCCCTGATGTTCCGGCCAGCCCTCCGCCCGGCCCACTCTGCCCTCCGCCCCAGCGAGGCCTGAACCCCTCTCGGGACACCCGGCAGCGCCGAAGCGGGCCAACTCAGGCCCCCGGACCCACAGGGCTGGGGCCGGCCCAGAGCGAGCGGGCCGTGTGCCGGAGCTGCGGGAGCCAGTTCTCGCCTCCGCGCCCGCGAAGAGCAGGGGGCGGCGGCTAGCCATACCTGTCAGGCCTCTTCCTAGGACCGGCGGCGGCACAACTTCAGGAGCCCATGTCCGTCGGGGGGCCCGGCCCCTCTCCCGGGCGGGGGGGCGCGGATCCCGGGGAGGGGGCAGGGGGGCCCGTGCAGCTCTAGCGCCTTCCCATGCTCCCCGCCCGGCGCTTGGCCGGTGCCGGACAGCGCCTCCGCCCGCCCCTGCGCACCGCCTTACACCCGCGCTCACACACACTCACACTCCCTCGCGCGCTCTCACACACGCACTCCCCTCCCTCCTCCGGCTCTGTTTATCTCCTCCAGCTGTCTGGGGACCCAGGAGAAGCCCAGCTCCGCGCCTGCGCCGCACAGTCTCCGCCCCCGCCCCGCGCTTCGCAGCCAGCGGGTACGCTACGGAGAGAGCGCCTGGCCGTTTCCAGAATGGCGAGCCGGCCCCCCCGCCCCGCGCCCCATCCCTCGCGCCCGGTCAACGTCTGCTGCCGGCGGCGCCCACTAACCTGCTAGTGGGGGAGCCGCACTGCCGCGACCAATGTGCTTCGCTGCTCGCCGGACCCGCAGCCAGTGGGCAGGCGGGAGCGCCGGTCTAAGCCCTGGGGCATCCTGGGAATCGTAGTTTTTCTCCGTCGAAGGGCTGCGGCAAAGTGGGCCCACCCCACCCAGTTGCCATGAGTTACCCAGACGCATCTCCCACCTTACATCTTCGTAAAATGCTCCCTCACGTCGCTTCTGGGAGAAACCTCACTCACCCATTGTCCCTTAAAGCCCGACACAGTCTCCTAAGAGCCTCCTTATGACTTCCTCAGAACCCCAGAATTGTGGGACCCATAGGCTGGGGCCCCAGGGCCCCCCAGAACCAGGCTCAGCTTACTCCTTCCTGCTCTGGGAGGGTGCACATTCCTCACTCTTGTCTCCAGGGCCCGAAGAAAGAGAATGAAAGGGAATCAGTTCTACAAAGAGTGGCCTGGAGGGGAGCCAGCCACACGCACTCCGGGAACCCTCAGGCTGATAGGAGAAACAAGACACGTCTGAAACTGGTGGAGGCACTGCTGGTCCCACCTATGATGAAGAGAGGCTGTTCCTGCCTTTTAACCTCCTTTCTAAGGAAGTTCTTAAGGTGACAAGGAAGGCATCATGCTTAACTTCTGAAGGCAGAGATCATGCCCCACCCATGAGGAGTGTCAAGTCAGGAAAGGAAGACAGTCAGTGTCATCTTCTGAGACTGGAAACTTGTCACTCGCACATAGGGTAACATTTGTGGGATAATAACAATTACTCACTTTTATTGAGCATTTACTATGTTTAGCACTGTAATGAGTACAGTTCCTTAGGTACTGCTGCTATCTGTGTTTTGCAGAAGAAGCTGAGGCATAAAGAGATTAAAAGGAACTTGCCCCAGGTCATATAGCTGATAAAAAACCAAGTCGAGATTCAAACCCAGATCTGCCTGACTCCAGAGTCTGAGCTTTTGAACACTACTTGTCCCTCTGGTGAGACTTAAGCAGCACCTACTGTCAGGGAGGGCTGAATACGCAGTCACATGGTACTTGAGAAATGTTCTTAGGTGATTTCCTTGTTCGAACATCAGAGTATACTTACTGAAACCTAGATGGTATAGCCTACTGCAGACCTAGGCTACAGGCCTATACAGCATGTTACTGTACAAAACAATATAAGATTAAATTAAGCCCAAGAGAAAATACTGCAATCCAATCAAGAGACATGGTAAACACAAGATGTATGGAGCTGCTACTACGGGTGAAACATGATACACTATTTTACGGCAAACTTTTTTTTTTATTTATGTCGGTAATTCCCTGGTTGGGAATCGAACCTAGGCTGCAGCATTGACAGTGCCGAAGCCTAGCCACTGCACCACCAGGGAACTCCCAAACTTTTTTTTTAATATATAAACAGAAGAGTACAGTCTTCAATGATAATAAAGAGTATACTAAGTAAATGTATAAACCTGCAACATAGTTGTTTATTATCAAGCATTGTGTACTGCATATAACTATCTGTATGTGCTATACTTTTTACGTGATGGGTAGTGCACCATTATCATCACAAACTCGTGAGTAATGCATTGTGCTACAACATTACTGACGGCTATGACCTCACTAAGGTATAGGAATTTTCCAGCTCCATTATAATCTTACAGGACCACTGTCAGGTATGGGGTCCATTGTTGACCAAAACATCATTATGTGGCTAATAACTGTATGTATACATTTAGCATTTATAGTGTTTGTCTCCTTTTCATCACTCCATGAACAGCTTGTTTTTTCCTGCTCTACTCACATCAAGAGTATGAGTTAGTCTGTGAGCTCCCAAAGGGTGATTTCTCCCCATTTGGAACAGTTAAAACCTACCCTTGCGAATTCAGCTTTGTGAAATGCCTTTCTCCTAAAAATGTTGTGGATCATTTCTCCTGATCTCTCCCCCAAGTATGTTTCACTGAATATAAAAAATCATAACGTTTGGAACTAGAAGAAACTTTGAGATCATCTATCCATAGCTCCCTAGGTTTAGGCTGAAACCCTGGTTAGGGTCATTGGGTCAATTAAACTGAATTCTAGCTAACATTTATTGAATATTTACCATGGGAGATAATAAATTAAGCAATACACTCACAATTCACATAGCTAGGAAGTGGGATACTTAGGATAAAAACCTGGATTATTTGAATACACAACCCCTATTTTAAACCCTTGTTCTATGCTGGCATTGTCACAGAGGATCTTAGAAATATCAACAGAGAAGTGTCGGTGAGGTTTCTGTGACTCCTAGCACAGTCTTTGGCATAGAGCAGACACTCAGTAAATATTTGTTGTCAGAATGAACTTTTGTTGGGAGTGAATGACAGAAAGAAGAATATTAATAATAGCTGTAGCTATTGTTTATTGATTATTTTCTACTAGCTTACTTGTTCTCTCATGTACTCTCCTCTTTTCTACTAATAAGAATATGTAGTGAGTTCCCTGGTGGTGTAGTGGCTAGGCTTTGGCACTCTCAACGCCGCGGCCTGGGTTCGATTCCCAGTCAGGGAGCTACCCCCAAAAAAAAAAAAAAGAATATGTATGAATTTGTGACATATGTGTATATATATATATATGTATGAGGTCAGACAATTAATTTCATGAACTCTTCCCAGAAAAAGTGCTACATACCTCACTGCTGAATATCACTATGGTCACCTTCGAAGTACTCCCCTTGGGAAGCTGTGCACCGACACCTGTGCCTAGTCCACACTTCAAAGCAGTTTTGGAGCTCTTTTTCTGGAGTGGCCATCAGAGCTGTTGTTCTCCCCCAAATCTGACAATTTAGTTCCCAGACTTGCCACCGTGTGCTTACATTGGCAGCACTGTGCAAACAACTCGGTGAGGCATCATAACCTTGGCAAGTGAACACAGCGTCTTTCTCTCTCCCAAGAGCACCAGATGATACCCCAACTGATCAGCTCTGCAGAGGGAGTCATTGATACCACCATTTTCATCTTCTGATTGGACTCCAGGGCAAAAGGGGCCATATTCAATCTAAAATTGAAGGTGCTTGTATTTTACAACCCAGCAATTCTACTTCTATAATAAAACCTTAAGAGAAACTGTTGCACATGTGCATAAGGAGACATGTACAAGGATGTTACTTCCAGTCTCATTAAAACAGCAAAAAATTCAAAACAATCTAATTGTTCTGTAGGAATAGATGGATGAATGAATTGTGGTTTATTTGTATAGTGAAATACATGGTTTATTTGTATAGTGAAATACTGTACAACCTAGTAATTGATTTACATGCTATCAGGATAGACAAATTTTAAAAGAATACTAAGGAGTTCCCTGGTGGTGTAGTGGCTTAAGGCTTCGGTGCTGTCAATGCTGTGGCCTGGGTTCGATTCCCAGCCAGGGAACTACCCACATAACCGAAAAAAAATAATAATAAATAAAAGCATTTCTTTAAAAAAAATAATAAAATATATCAGCAACAACAACAAAAAGCATAATAATTAGTAGAAAAAATAAAGTTGAAAGATGATACATTTACTATAAAATTTATGTAAAATTTAACACAAAAAATACCACATATTATAGATACTTACATATGAAGTAAAAGTATGAAAACTTAAATGGGAAAGACAGCAAATTTGGAAGAGTTGTTACCCTTGAGAAAAAGGAAGAAAGAAGAGGTGAGGGATGGGGTTTTATTTATATTTGTAGCATTTTATTTCTTTTTTTGTTTATTTTTCTAACATTTTATTTCTTAAAAAATAAATTAGAAGTAAATATAGCAAAATATTAAATATCACTTTTTTCTTGGTGGTTATATTATAATCTGCACTTTTCTGACTGAAATAGTTTGCAATTAAATTATTTTTTTTAATTTTAAATATTAAATAAGGGGGAAAAATTCTTTTTTTTTTTTGCTATGTTGGGTAGCTCCCTGGCTGGGAATCGAACCCAGGCCGCAGCACTGACAAGCCACTACACCACCCGGGAACTCCCGGGAAAAATTCTTGACACAGGCTTGCCTAAAAGTTAAAGGTCTATACCTGTACTATGGTAATTATTATCATACAAGAATCTCATTGTTAAAACAAACAAACAAACAAAAAACAGGTACTAATTCCTTTTATTTAGGACTTGTTGCAAAGCCTTTGGGAGTATAGTCTAGGTCATTGTGAGAAAAGGTTGAAACCCACTGATTTCAGCTAGTCCCTTCATTTTACCAAGGAGAAAGGTGACCTAGAACAGTTTGGTGACCTGTCTAAGGTCCCAAATCATCAGGGGCCCACGCTGTCCACTCCAGTCCAACTGGTCCATCAAGAATATCCAAACTCATTTTGAGCACACTGCTCCTGTGTTCAAGCTATTCCCTCCACTTGGAATCACTAGCCTACTTGCAATTGTCTTACTGATCTTCTGTTCTTTCTCTAAAACCCTACTTGGCTAGAAAGAATTAGGCTACCTCCCTTCCCAAACTTAGGTCTGAATCTTAGACTCCCATGGGCCCTAATGTGTTCCCTACTCAACACCTTCAGCTCTTTGATCAGCCCTTATCAGGAAAGCAAGTTCTCTGCCTCACAGGGCAACACATTTCCTTATTTGCACTATTCTGATCATTAGGCAGTTCTTGTTAATAATAAAGTTCTTACTTCCAACTTACTTGTCTCAGCTCTGTTCTGTGTGGCAACATAGATTTATGTATTAAATGAGGTGATATTTGTGTAAAGCCCCAAGCCAGTTTGGTGAGAGGCAGCAGGAGTAGTCATAATGATCCCTCTTGCTCTTAAATAAGCTTCAGGTAATGAACACAGCTCTTATATCCCCATTGTGCCTTCTCTTTAAATTAAGCTATTCTGTATGATACTATAATGGTGGATATATGTTTGTATTTATCAAATTGCTGTACAACACAAAGAGGTAATCCTTATGTAAGCTAGGAACTTCAGATAATTTTTTTTTTTTAAATTTGCGGTGGTGGGGTTGGGCGGGGTGGGGTGGGGTATGTGGGTAGTTCCCCGGCCGGGAATTGAACCCAGGCCCCAGCCCTGATAGCTCCAGCGCCGAGGCCCTAAGCCACTACACCACCAAGGACCTCAGTCCAGTAATTTTATCAATACTGTTTCAATAGTAACAAACACACTACACTGATGCAAGATGTTAATAACGGGGGAATTTGTGGGATGAGAAAAGGGGGTTATATGGGCCTCTCTGTATTATCTGCTCAATTTTCCATAAACCTAAAACTGCACTAAAAAAATAAAATATATTAATTTAAAAAAACGCTGTGGCCTGGGTTCGATTCCCAGCCAGGAAACTACCCACATACCCAAAAATAAAATAAAATAAAATAAAAATAATAAAAGGAAAATTAATTCTAAGCTTCACCTTAAAAAAAATGACAATGAGATACTTTTGGGTAAAAATCTCTTTTCTCTTTTTATCAAATTGCATTTCAAGGCTGACAAAGATGGGGAAGGATGGGCAACTTCTCTTACTGCTAAAATAAAAAGGCAAACCACAAAGGGGAGAAGATATTGGCAACATAAGTAAATGAAAAGGGCTTGTGTTCAGAATATATAAGTAATTACTATAAATCAATAAGAAAAGGGCAGATGACCTTTAAAATAAAGGGCAATATAAAAATGGACAAGATGCTTAGACAAGGACTTACTGAAAGAGAAAATTCATGTGGTCAATAAACATATTAAAAGTTGCTCAACCTCAGTTATCAGGGAAATGTAAATTAAAACTACATGAGCTCTCACTACTCACCCACAAAAAATAGTTAAAATTAAAAAGATTGATACTACCAAGTTTTGGTGAGGATATGAGGCACCTGGAACTTTTATTCACTGTTGGTAGAAATGTACAATGATACAACCACTTTGAAAATCCATTTGACAGTATTAAATAAAGTTAAATATACATGCATAGCTCTAGGTAGACTATGAGCGTATGTTAAGTTCATATATATATTTATACCAAGTCATGTACAAAAACATTCATAGTACCAACGAAATCATAACAACCAATTATTGGAAACAACCCAATGGCCATCAGTAGTAGAATGGATAAATAAATGGATATATTTATACTGTGTAATACTACATAGCAACGAGAAGGAGCAAACTACTGCCAAAAGCAACAAGACATGGCACCATAGAAAGAAGCCAGGGGAGTTCCCTGATGGTGCAGTGGCTTAAGGCTTTGGCGTTGGCACTGTTGGTGCTGCGGCCCGGGTTCGATTCCCAGCCAGGGAGCTACCCACATACCAAAAATAAAAAACAAATAAAATGATGTTTTAAAAAAAAAAAAGAAAGAAAGAAGCCAGGGACACGGCATGAGTTCATTTAAAATATATTCAGATCAACATATTTCATTTAACAGCTGTATAGTATATCACTAAGTAAAGATACTATAAAGTTGTTTAACCATTACTATGTTGATAAACATTTAGGGTACTTTCATTGTCTTTTGCTACTTTAAACAATGTTGCAATGGGATTGATTTCACGCAACTTTTCAAACCAGACTATTTCTTGTGGGAACTATTTAAAATGTACATATTGGAAAAATAGATAAAATTTTTTTGTTCATAGGAAATAGCACATCGTGTCATGTAATATTTGATTTCAGAATTAAAACTGAGGAGTTCCCTGGTGGTGTAGTGGCTTAAGGCTTTGGCACTGGCACTGTCAGCACTGCGGCCTGGGTTCAGTTCCCAGCCAGGGAGCTACCCACATTAAAAAAAAAAAAAAAAAAAAAGAATTAAAACTGATGGTCAACAGCACAATCAAACACTGGGCAGCAGGACAGAGTGTAGTGGACATGTGTTAATTAGGACACATCTCAGCTGCAGCCAAATCTCCTAGGGGATCAATTTGGATTGGGGAATTGAAGTTCAATGGAGAGAACTGGAAAGTCCATATGAGGACCATATCTCCACAGGCACTGGGGAATTTTTGAAAATTCTTGATCAGGGAAATTATTAATGCATTCAGTCATCAGAGATTCACTAAACATACATGGTGCTTTAAGCATGGAACTAGGTAGATATCAGGCTTACAAAGTCAAACAGCACTGTTCTATTCACTCAAATACATTTGGTAAGTTTTATAGAGGTTTATGAGTATGTAGAGTTTCCCAACAGGAAGAAGGAACAAATCCTATTTGTTGGGGAAGAGCCAGGGAGGAATGTGAGTTAGTCTAGAGTTTGATAGGCAGAAAAGTTGAGAGATGACATGAAATCAGAGACTCTGAGCTGATATTCAAGAAGTGCCTACATCTTAGGTGAGGAACAGGGTGGCTCTGGGACAAGGGTTGGAAGTTTTGTTTTTGTTTCTGTTTGCCTTTTTTTTTTTTTTTTTTTTTTTTTTGTATGTGCGTGGTTCCCTGGTCAGGAATCGAGCTCAGGCCGCAACGTTGACAGCGCCAGTGCCGAAGCCTTAAGCCACTACACCACCAGGGAACTCCTGGAAGTTTTGTTTTTTATTCTATTTATTTTAATACTTTTGAATTTTGTGTATGTATTTGTTACTTGCCCAAAGTTCTATAGTAAGTTCTATGTAACTGCAACCTATGCTCTTAATCATTACATTAGGCTACCTCCCACATAATTCTGGGTTTTGTCCACTTGGAAGAGAGAAGAGGGGTAGATGACTTTTGGTGGCATCGACTGATGGATGAAGGAAACAGCTCAAACAGAATCCTGACTACTGAGGGAGATTAGCGCCAATGACCAAAAGGGTACCTTGGGAAGGTCTATTGATGTGGGGAGGAAAATGATGAATTTGTTTTGGGAACGGTGAGATAGAAATTAGGCAGAAACATTTAAACAGAAATATCCTGCAGACCAATCCCCTGCAGTCTGCAAATTTAAAACAATATCCATAATAGTGCTAAAAGTCTTTGCTTTTTCCACTACCATCCTGTCATAAGTGTACAGTGTTCCCCAGAGGCCACCAGACGTGTGATAATGAGACCAATCTGATGGCTAATGGTATGTATACTTGTGTACTCCTGTGATTAAAATTTTTCTCAGTTACGATTGGTAATGTAGTAAATATCAATGGATATAATCCATTTAAAAAAAAAGTTTTTTTTGAGGTTCTCAATAATATTTAAGGTTGTAAAGGAGTCCTGGGATGTAAAAGTTTGAGATCCTCTACTGGTCAATGGCTTTCAAACAGTTTAACAAAGCGTTATAAAGGGAACTAATTCTATTTTACACTGTGACCCAATAGCCACATGTATACACATGCATAACTGAATGAGAGTTTCAGTAACCAGTACTCTGCCTCACTATTTGGGATGCACTCAGCGTTTTCTATTTCATTTTAAAAATTAAAATGCTGGGCGGGGCGGGGGGGGGGAAGTTCCCTGGTCCTATAGTGGCTAGGCTTCGGCGTTCTCAATGCTGCAGCCTGGGTTCAATTCCCAGCCACCCACCAAAAAATTTAAAATGCTGGGAGCAGTTTACTAGATTGGTTTCATTGCCCATTAATGGATAATGACTTGCAACTTGAAAAACACTGCTCTAGAGTCTAGATAATGACTTGCAATTTGAAAAACACTGCTCTAGAGTCTAGATAACCGGAAGGGTGGAAGGAAACTGGAGCATCAGGAGAAGCCACTCTCCGCAGTGCGTGGTGTGTATTGAACATTTGTGGAGGGAGTGAATGGAGTGAATGCATTGCTCTTTGAGCTTCCAGTTCTCCAACTATGTAACATTGCCTAGAACAAAGGTTATTGTGAGGATTAAATGAGAAACATGTAGGTGATGTCTCTTTGAATACTGTAAAATATACAGAAGTAAGAGGGTTTATAAAAAAAACATTGAAGTGTATAAGGATCACCAGTCTTAAAATCAGAAAACTTGGGAGTTCCCTGGAGGTGTAGTGGCTTTAAGGCTTCGTCGCTGGCGCTGTCAGTGTTGCAGCCTAGGGTCAATTCCCAGCCAGGGAACTATCCACATGCAAAAAAAAAATCAGAAAACTTAATTTTAAGTCAAGTTCCACCATTACCACTAACATGGGTATTACTAATATTTATTGAGTGCTTACTGTATGGCTGGTATGATGTTAAGCTTTATCACATGTTTATCTCATTGAATCCTTTCCGTGACTTTATTCTGTGGGCACTGTCTTATATTTTACTCATTTTACATATGTAGAAACAGGCTTGGAGAGATTAATTTACAAGCTTATTTAGTATAAAAGTCTTGGGAGTTCCCTAGTGGCGTAGTGGCTAAGGCTTCAGCGCTGTCAACACTGCAGCCTGGGTTTGATTCCCAGTCAGGGAACTACCCATAAAAAAAAAAAATAAAAGTCTTTTTTGTTTGCTTATTTGCCTATCCAGTATCTAATTCTTTTTATTCTTTGAGGAACACCTAGAATTTCCTTAGGGAACCCCCCCAACCCCCCCCAACCCCCCCCCCACACACACACACAAACGCACACATTTAGTCATGTGGTTTGGAAAGACTATCTCCACATCTAGAATTCAGGGCTACATATGTAACTAGGTTGGCCAAGCAGCATAGTCCTCCCTATGGGCCACAGGGCCTTGTTGAGATATGGCCATGTGACTAAAATAGGACCAATCAGAGCTAACAGAGGGGCTTTTCTTACAATGGCAAGTTGTTCCTTTTCTCTGGACTGGTAGATGTTTCCAGTGCCTCTAACCCTGGAGTTGGCCGACACTAGGTGAGATGAACAAAGAGCAGAGTAGAGTTGAAATGTGGGGAGAGAGAGAGAGAAAGAGGGGTAAAGGAGGGAAGGAGAAAGGAGAAGGGGAGGGAGGGAGGAATGGAGGAAGGGAGGTGAAGAGAAAGAGGGAGAGAGAGAGAAATAATGACACATGTTCAGCCCTAGGATCTAGTCTGAAGACAAACAGATATCTAGGAATTTTCAGTTATAAGAGCTAATACCTTCCCTTTTATGCTTAAGTATAATTTAATTTAGTGCACGATTCTAAGCACTTTACAAATATTAATTAATTTACTCTTCTTGACAACCTCATGAAGAGAAGTAATAGAATTACTATTTTCATTTTTGTCATGAGAAAAACCAAGGCTCATGGAAGCTAATAACTTGCCTGGCTCTGTCTTGGGATGTTTGCCCTTGGAACCTGGCCAGGATTGGATCTGACTCCACACAGATTCCACACACTTACTCCTTTGCCAGTATTTCCCAAATCCTCCTCACTTACCTTCCCTCTGTATCATATTCACAAACATTCTATACTATTATTCATTTAATTAATAATTTAATAGGTTCCCTTCTTTTTTTTTTTCTTTTGGTATGTGGGTAGTTCCCTGGCTGGGAATCGAACCCAGGTCGCAGCGCTGACAGCACCAGCGCTGAAGCCTTAAGCCACTACACCACCAGGGAACTCCCAATTCCCTTAATTCTTCTTGGAATCAATTCACTTCTTCGATTTGTTTCAGGCTTTAGTATCAGTGAAATCATGAGTTTGATGTCCTAGACATATTTTTCTATGAAAAAGACACTATTAACATGTAGATTGTTTATCCACATACCAACTGAAATCACTGAGTACCCCTGTCCTTCCTGTGTCACCTTCTCTTTCACCTCACTGATGCTTGGTTTCTTCATCTGTAAGACAGTGCTAATAATTCGGCCCTCACAGGATCGTTGTTTAAAACACATGAGGAAATACCTGGAGGCACATCACCATAGTGCCTCCTGTTAAGGTGGCACACTCCTCATGAGCGAGGATGACGACTTTGGTTTTTGGCCTCTCAAGCCTCATCTTACCCATCTCTTTTTCTTGGCTACACATCAGCCTTGCCATGCTCTTTTCACGTCCCCAGACGGGCCCTGCCTTCTCCCAGTAGACGATTTTGGTTCAAGCATTCTCTCACACTGAAACATTTTTCCCACTGGGACAGATTGTGTTTTTTGAATGTGGCTACGACAGTACTTCTTGTCCCACATACTCTTCCAGAATCTTCTTTCTCCCCATCAAGAGATGAACTTTATTTCTCCCTCCCTTGAAACTGAGTGGGACTTTTTGACCGCCTCAACAAATAGAATGTAATAGAAGTGATGCTAAGTGACTTTTGAGGTTGGGTTATAAAAGATGATGGTGCTTCTGCCTGGCTTTTTTTCTTGAGATGTTTGCCCTTGGAACCTGAAGAAGCCCAAACTGGCCCATGTGGAGCGGGGCTGAGCCCCCAGCCGACAGCCTGCATCAATCACCAGGTAAGTCAGTGATTGAGCCTGTAGATGACTCGAGACCTCAGCCTGTAGGTCTTCCAGCTGCAGACCCAAACACAGATGCAGAGACAGGCTATCCTGTGGTGCTCTGTCTGAATTCCTGACCCAAAGAACTTGTGATTGTAATAAATGGTTGTTTTATGCCAATAAGGTTTGGGAGAATTTGAAATGCACCCACAGTAACTAGAACACCTCCTCTCTTTGCCTGGCTAACTCCTACTTACTCTACAGCTCTCATCTGAAATGGCTCCCTGAACAAGACTAGGTTAGATCCCTGGTCATAATCTCCCATAGCATCCTCTGCCTCCTCTTTGGTGACACCACACTGGGGATCTAACTATCTGCTTTTGCTACACTGTGAGCCCTGTGAAGGCCAGGACCGTGTCTGCCTGCAGAATCTGTATCATCTAGCCTGCTGGATATCTGCCCATAGCATGGTCTCAGTAAATACTTATAGAGTGAATGAATGAATATTTTGCCCCACAGTGTCTAGCACAAATGTAGCAAAATTAGGCCCACACTTGAGGGTTTAGGAATTAATTTTTGGCAATATTCCCGTGTATTGTGACCAGAGTGGTCTTGAATTACTATGTAAATCCTTCACTGTTGTCAAAAGATGTCCAAGATATATTGATCAGTAACAAAAAGCAAGTTTTGAGAAAGTTCATAGCTTTCACTTCCATTTCAGATGAAGGAAGTGGCAAAGAACATCACTCCCACCCTAACAACGAGAAAAAGGCAGATAATTGACAAAGTCTCATCAATACTCTTGAGCACATCAGAGAGGTTGCAGAGCAACCAAATCAAATTCCCAGGAGGGAGAAACCTCTCCAGGTGAGATAGGACACACGAATTGTGTCACATTTGTCAAAGCATGGGAGAAAGATGGCTGTCAGATAAGCGGGTAAGAAGAAATTAGCTAAAATTTTAACAATTTTTTTAAGACAAAGCATGGGCTAGCAAGTCAGTTCGGTATAGATCGGGAGTTTTCACTTCCTCCAGGCTCTTTTGCACGGGACTCGATGGTTGATGGATGCTCACAAGAAAGACTGGAGACATGGTGATAGACCAGAGAGAGCCCCCTCAGTGGCATCGGCCTATAGGAGATGATTGGCGGCTGCTGAGGGATGAACGTAAATGCCTCAGGCTTCTCCAGACCCTTGGTTTTTTCTTTTCAAGAAAGCAAAGTTGTTAAGCTTCTGGGGGAGGAGCAGAAGCAAAGTCTGCCCCAAGGCACAAACAAGTCTCTGCTGCAGCTAGAGGAAAGTCAGAAGCAAAACCGCTCTACCTTTCCAGGAGTGGGCAAGAAACTGTCTTGGGCCCAGGATCCTATGGGCGTAGGAAGCTGAGGTCAGTTAACACTGCAGATAAACCAAAAGCCCAGGCCCAATCTGGCTGCCACAGGAGGAGGGGCAGGGATGTGGAGAAGGCTCCAGCCTGAGGGCCAGATGCCGAGTCTGCCTGAGACTGAGGCTGGATCAGTACAACAGAAAAACCCACTCCACTCCTTGCCACCTTGACCACCAGCACAGTACCAAGTAACAGGCACCAGTAGGCTCCCACAGGAGAGAGGTAAGAGCAGAGAAATGAAGAGTATTGAAAATGGTAAAAATAAAAAAAATAAATAAAATAAATAAAAAAGAAAATGGTAAAAATAAATACAAAGGACAGTTTTCTTATTTTCAGTCTCTTTATGAGTTAAAAGCGTAACTCTAGAAATCAATAACAATATCTGTATGCACAATAATACCCTAGAATAGTAATAGGGTTTTTTTATATTAAAAAAATTAATACATAAAATTTCTTATGCTTTTCCGGCTTTCAAGATGTCGAAGCGAGGATGTGGTGGGTCCTCCGGTGCGAAATTCCAGATTTCCCTGGGTCTTCCGGTAGGAGCCGTGATCATCTGTGCTGACAACACAGGTGCCAAAAATCTGTATATCATCTCTGTGAAAGGGATCAAGGGATGACTGAACAGACTTCCAGCTGCTGGTGTGGGTGACATGGTGATGGCCACAGTCAAGAAAGGCAAACCAGAGCTCAGAAAGAAGGTACATCCAGCGGTGGTAATTCGACAACGAAAGTCATACCGGAGAAAAGATGGTGTGTTTCTTTATTTTGAAGATAACGCAGGTGTAATAGTAAACAATAAAGGCGAGATGAAAGGTTCTGCCATCACAGGACCCGTTGCAAAGGAGTGTGCAGATTTGTGGCCCAGGATTGCATCCAATGCTGGCAGCTTTGCATGATTCTTTGGTGTATTTGTTAAAAAAAAATAATAACCCATTAAAATTATCTGCTCAAAAAAAAAAAAAAATTTCTTATACCTTGTATCTGTTCTTGTGAGTTGTAATTATTTGTTACATAAAATTTCTTGTACCATAATATTAAAAAAATAAATGCTAAAATTCCTTTATAATACAAAAAACAAATACCTAAATAAAAATTTGAATTAAAAAATTAAAATGAAAGATTTTTCTCTGAAAATTTGGGCCAAAAGTGTGGGTGCACATTATACATGGGAGCACATTTCTACTTGGCAAAATACAGTACATTCTATCTATCATTCTACCATCAACAAATTCAATACAATTTCAGCCAAAATCTCAGCATGTACATAGTTAAAGACTCAGGCTGAGAGCTGGGAAACCTTATGTACTTAATCCTATACCCTCACAGAGGAGCCACAGGATACCACAGCTGGGAGGACCTTAAATACCAGCCAACACTATTAGAACTATCTGCAATAATGAAAATGTTCTATATTTGTACTATCCAGTAATAATCACTATCCACAACTACCTATTGAGCACTTGAAATGTAGCTAGTGTGACTGAAAACTGAATTTTGAATTTTAGTTAGTTTTAATTAATTTAAATTTAAATAGCCACATGTGGCTAGTGGCTACCACATTGACATCACAACTCTAAACTAATCCTCTATTCTATGGACAGGAGACTGAGGCTCCAAGAAATGACAGTGCCTTGAGTAAGATGGGCATCTAAGTGTGATCTGATGAGCATTAAAGGTGAAGAGTACTGAACTTAGAAATAGACAGAGCTGGGTCTCTGGTATTGGCTCAATCATAAAACTTGGAAACTTGCATAACTTCTCTGAGCCTCACATCTCTTCTTTAAACGGATGCATTTACTTTTATAGGTCTTTGCCCTAAAAGTCTTTCTAATTATTCATGTCAAATGGTTCTGATTGGGTGAATTGTGTGTCCTCCTTGCATATTGCCACCTAGTGGTGCACTATGAACCCTGCATCTCGTCCTTACCAAATTGTTGGCCAAGGAGACTGGAAACCCTTGTGAGTTGACCATTCCCTTACTGTGAGTGATTTGGCCATCAGATCCTGCTCCCACCTGCTCTCCTCACATAGACGTGGATGGCAGTTCAGTGCTGATAGTGGTAGACATCCCTGGGCTTTTCCTGAACACCTCTCACCATCTGTATCCACAGGACCAAGGCTTTGGACTGTGCTCCTAGTAGAACCGTACCTAGTTTGCATGCCAAGTGTTTCCTGTCCCTGTGTCTGGTCCAAGCTACCTCCTTTGCTAAACCCCAAGTTTGATTTTTTTTTTTTTTTTTTTTTTTTGTCTAGACCCAGCTCAGCTGATGACTAAGAGAAGAGCCAGTAGGTGGAAAGCCATGACCTCCTTAACATCAATTAGGGATGTTGCAAAAAATATTTTCAAGGCTCCTGTCCCCAAGGTCATAACAGTTCTGTGACCTTGGACAAGTGACTTAGTTTTTCTGAGCCTCAGTTGCTATAGTGCAGATATTAATAAAAATATTTATCTCAGGTAGTTTTGAGAATTAGAAATAATAAGTACTTAGAGCATAATAGGTGATCAATAAATGACAGTTGCTACAATCACAGTAATAACATACACCTTCTGTCTGCTCAGCAGCAACCTCTGAACTCTAGGGGATGTAGAAGAGCTGTAGAAGATGTGATCCCAGCTGGCTTCTGCACTGGTTGTAAACAGCAGGCTATCACACAGGCAAGCGCAGATCATTGGAGGCAGGTTATAATTAAGTGCAAAACGGTGGGTCGTGACCTGTGAGTGTTGCAGGAGCTCGGTGCCAGGAAGGATAATAACCATCCTCATGTCTACATAGTACTTCAGTGTTTACACTGTCCTTTAACATCTATAATTTTACTTACAGCAACCATGAGGTGGATATTGTTATCCTCTCCCCTTTACAGCAGGAACTGCGGCTCTCACAGGCAAAGTGACATGCCCACTTTACTCTAGGAAATGGCAAAAGTGGAACTTGAGCTGGGGCACCCTGACTCCAAGGCAGTCTTCTTTTCTTTTCTCAGAAGGTCTTTTGGACAAGTCTGGACTTAAGATGGGCCTTGAAGGGTGAGAGGCATTGGAGAAGCAAGGGAGGGTATTTAAGCAGAGACACCCATCAGGGATGCAATGGAAAGGGTGGGAAATTGGACCAGGTGACCACTGGGATCCATCCCTCTGAGTGGGGAGTATGTCCTGATTCTAAAGATTCCTAGCCCAGCCTGGTGGGGCCAAGAGGCTGGAGCACTTACTGGAGAAAGCGGCACTGAGGCCAAGACCTGAATGATGAGCAGGAGTTGGCCAGAGCTCCCAGGTATAAGAAATATCATGAGCACATTTGGAGACATGAGCACAGTTCAACCATGCAGGAGAAGAGTGTGATTAAAAACAAGGCTGTGGCCAGAAGGGTCAGAGCTTTGTAAGCCACATTAAGAGTTTGGACTTTATATCAGGCCACTGTGGACTCAATGGGGTGTTTACGCAGGCAATTTGAGCTTTAGACCAATCACTGTGATTGCAATGTGGAGACTGAATGGCAGGGGCCAAACTGGAGGCAGAGACTGATAAGGAGGCAGATAGTGCAACCCAGGCAAGAGAGGAGGTTTGCCTGGTGGCCCGGGCACAGCAGGGAATGGGAAACATGGCCGATTAGGGGGACAATTTGAGAGGCAGAATGGACTGGAGCTGATGATGGATTGAAAATTGGGGGTGGAGGGGCAGGCAGAAAGAAAGAGTTGAGGATGACTTCTGGTTTCTGGCTGGAACTGCTACGTGGGTGGCTGTGTCAGTCCCGGGGCTGGGGAAGATGCAGGAGAAGCAGTCTCTGAAGGGAGAGCAAAGGTGAGAGGGACTTAGGAGCTGATGGAGATTAGGAGGTGGAGCACTCTTCATGGAAGAAAGTGGAATTTTTCTTTTTATTCATTCAGCCCATTAGGGGCTTATTATGTATCAGACATTAGGATTATAGCAGTGAAACAAATAGACTGGGACCTGGTGGGCAGAGGCAGACAATAGCAGAGAAATTAGTAGTTTCCATCTGCATATGGGTGGACCCGCACAGTTCAAATCAGTGTTGTTCAAGGGTCAACGGGAGTTTCCATTGGTGCTTGGGAATCCACTCTTGCAGCGGTTTGATTTAAGTCATATGTGAATTTTCATCTGTGTGGTAGATGGGCACCCCTAATCCCCTAATTATTCAAAGGTCAACTGTATATAAATATATCAAGATGTGGTTGATGCTATGAAGACGAATGGGACAGAATAAGGCAGTGTGCGTGATAGAGGCTGCTGCTCAGATGGGGTGATCAGGGAAGATTTCTCTGATTTTTAGGCAGAGACCCAAAATGAAGTGAGGGAATGATATGGGGGGATACCCTTCTGGGCAAAAAGGCCAAGGTTTTGAGGCAAGAGATTCTCGGCATACTGTGGCCACTCTGGCCATGACGGGGGTGAGGCTGGAAATGGGAGCTGGATACCCAGTTAAAATTTTAGATTTTACCATAAAACCATTTCTCTTCATCTGAAAGGTGAAATTCCCCAAGATCATTTTCAAGCCCATGTTTCTAAAGACTTAAACTGGCTTTGTCCTCTCCCAGCTCTGCCACTTACCTTTGGCATGTCACTTACTTTGTTTGAGCCTCAGCTTTCTCATCTACAAAATGGGTATATTAATGTAGAGTTGCTATTGAGGAGGAAACGAAATTATGCTTAGTGCCTGGCCTAGAACAGATTACTCAGTAGTATTAGCCATCCCCCCACCACCTCCCGCCCCATGGAGGGATAAAAGATACAGGATGGAGAAAACTTGTTTAATTGAGGCATGGGAATTTGATACATTCTAGTACTGAACTCTCATTGCTACTGCTGCTGGCCGGAAAAGCATACACTGATACATTCCTCTGTAGACATAAGACTGTCCAAACCTGTACAGGATTTTTGTTAAGAGTTTATTTGAGCCAAACTGACAACATATGCTGGGGAGCAAGATCTCAAATTCTCTGGAAAATAAGTTTTGCAGATGGTAGGGAGGAGACATAAGGAAGATTGGAGAAAGCAAGGCAGAGATTGGATTATAGGATAGTTAAGAGTATGTGCTGTCCTTGAGGGTTAATACCTCCTTCAAGGGGTATTACTTCTGTTATTTCAAAGGTGTGTTAACCTAGATGCACGAGAACAATGGTCAGGCTTAAACCTTCCACTAAAGAAGCTATAGGCCTGGAGTGTAACTACTACCCCCCACGACCTGCCCAGTTAGGAATTTATGATCAGGTCACCCTGTGAGGTTACTTTCCATAGAACCCCTTTTTTTGTCCACACTTTTTTTTTTTTAATTGGTGGGTAGTTCCCTAGCTGGGAATCAAACCCAGGCCGCAGCACTGACAGCGCCAGCGTCGAAGCCTTAAGCCCTACACCACCAGGGAACTCCCTTTGTCCACACTTTTACTCTCCCCTCTTTTCCTCCCTCCAGCTCTGACCTGGACACATCTGTGTTTCCAAGAAGGCCCATTGAAAAGATTGATAACGGACAATTTTTCTGTAGCACAATATCCTGAATTCGGTCTTAAAGCCTCCTCTTCCACTCCCAAGCCCCCTTCCCCCACCAATGGACTGGTTTCATTTCACTATGGGAGGAAGGAAGGGGCAGAGGGGAAGACATGACTCAACCACAAGCCTGTCCATTTTTATATAAGCTCCACCCTGCAACTCCCCGCCTTGGGATATCAGTGCTGGGTGGGCAGCTCCAGCCCTTAACAGGTGTGGCATGTTGAGATTCTAAATGTTGAGCCTTGGAAGACCACTGAACCAGGATGGGGTGCAGGGGACAGGGCAGGCAGCAGTGACGTAGATTCATGCCCGAGCTTGGCCTCAGCAGGCCAAGAAGGAAGAGCACCTGGAAGGAAGGGGCACTGGGGAGGGGAGGGTTGTAGGGAGCTGAACTGTGTGACCTTGGCTGAATCACTGTGTAATCAGCCACACCCTTATTCAATAGCCTTCAAAGGTTAGCCTGCCACAGGCTAAAGTCCAGAGGCTTAACCTGGACCCCACCTACAATTTCCGTTGGGCTTGCTGCTCTACCCTACCCCTTCCCCAAGCTCCTTGCACTGCAGCCTCATCAAAGGGCTTGGAATAAGCAAGTCCTCATGTCCCCTTGTCACCTTTGGCCTGTGAGTTTCTTTCTTTAGTTGCCTTTGGTCTGCAGGTTTCTTTCCTAGTTCCCATGACCTTGACAGTCCCAAGGAGCACTGGTCAGACATTTTGTACAAAGCCCCTCAGTTTGGACTTATCTGGTGTTTTCCTTATGCCTAGACTGCGATTATGGGTTCAGGGGAGGTGAAGTGCTCTTCTCATCATCCTATCAAGGGGCACAAGCTACCCACATGTCTCACTGCTGGTGATTTAACCTCCATCACTTGGTGATATTTGTTAGGTTTCTTCACAGTGAAGTTACTTCCACCGCCCCACTCCTTACTTCCCCCGCCCTTTCCGTTTGCGATTCTTAAGCAAGTCACCAAGTCCAGCCCACACTCAAGGGGTAGGGGGGGATTAAGCTCCGCCTTCTGGAAGGGGGAGCACTGACATAAATGATTTGGAATTCTTCAAAGATTTGTCTCTTCTCTTTCATTTACTTATTTATTCATTTATTGATATTAATCTGGACTCAATACCCGTTTATTTTATACTTTGGGTTATAATCCAACACTATCTCTTTTATTTTGTTGCTCAAATTGTCCCATCTTTGGCCATCGGGAGGCCTTTCAGGTTGACTCCTGTGCCCCTTTTGTTTTTTAAGCACTTCCTTATTTTTTGGCACTACAAGATCTTCTGGGTTCATCTTGTCTTTTTCCTGCCCCAGCCCTAGAAACAGCCACTTCTTCAAAGATCTCTGGCTTTTTTTATTGGAGAATGGCTTTTAGAAGTCAAAATCTGGATGCTTGATCATTGCTCATTGTTACTGGGAAGTGGACCTATGTTTTTTTTTTTTGTTTTTTGTTTTTTGTTTTTTGCTATTTAGTATGTGGGTAGCTCCCTGACTGGGAATCGAACCCAGGCCGCAGCACTGACAGCGCCAATGCTGAAGCCTTAAGCCACTACACCATCAGGGAACTCCCAAGGACCTATGTTTTTAAATTATGAAACATGCATATAATATACCAGGGATGCCAAAAAAATGTACACACATTTTAAGATGTGTTATCTATGTATTACTTTTCCAAGTAGAATTGAATTACAATGTGTAGTATGACATTTGGTCAAAAGATGGCATTAATCAAATGAATGTTAGCGTCACCATGCGACAAGCAGGACAAAGAAAAGGGTGGAAGCATGGTTGTCGTTTGAGGAGCACAAGACCATTTTGAAGTGGTATTTGAAATTCGAGAACGTTGTTTGAGTTTCCCCCACATTCTCCTGACTTAACACCTCTTGACTTCTACCTATGGGGGACCTTAAAGGATGTGGTGTGCCAGAGAAAACCAGCTACACTGGTGTACTTTGGGAAGAAACTGAAAAGGCATGCACAACAATACAAATGGACACTTCAATCAATGTTACTCAAGTGGTAGTTCGCTGTAATTAGAAGTGTCTGGACCCTGATGCCAACCACTTTGAGCACCTCTTGTAATTGCAGAAGTCAAATGTGGCTTGTATTCACCTTTTGTTATTGGTATATATTGAGTATTACAATTTTAATACAATTTTTTCCCTTCTTAAAATGCATATACATTTTTGGGCACCCTCTGTATGTACAGAAGAATACATCAAACATATAAATACAGTCAAGAATAATTATGGTTCCTGAGCCACTTTCTTTGCTCGAGCCTGGAGTGTACGTTCCCCTCAATAAACCATCTCTTTGTTTCACCACTTTAAAAAAAAAAAAGAATAATTATAAACTGAACATAATCAAATCTGTTTTTAACATTAATTATATTCATTCCTTTGTATCTTCCTCTGGAAACTTTCCCTTGACTAGAAGGCCAGCATTGGGTTCCCCTAATGTGAATGCCCATTGCACCTAGTACTTCCTCCTGTCCTGATTCTATATTAACCTATGTCCATGGTAAACAAGTTGAAAGATGCAGGTGTTTAAATGAGAAATCAAGCCAGCATTATTCCACCATCCAAGGGAAAACTAGAATGGTCTAAGGATGTAACAGGTTGCCTTAGATTTGTGCTCCACTCACTAGAGCACTCATGCAATGTGGCTGGTATGAAATGGGATGATGTAGTACAAAAAAAGAATGTAATGTTATCTCAACAGTTTTTTACCTTGATTACTTCTCAAAAGAATAGTTTTTTTTTTGTTTGTTTTTTGTAGTATGTGGGTAGTTCTCTGACTGGGAATCGAACCCAGGCCGCAGCGTTGACAGCACCAGCGCCGAAGCCTTAAGCCACTACACCACCAGGGAACTCCAAGAATAATATTTTGGATATGTTGACTTATAAACATTATTACAATTAATTCTACCTGTTCCTTTTTACTTTTTTGTAGTTATGAGAAACTTTAAATTATACATGTAGGAGTCCCCTGGTGGTGTAGTGGCTTAAGGCTTCGGCGCTGGTGCTGTCAACGCTGCAGCCTGGGTTCGATTCCCAGTCAGGGAACCACCCACATACAAAAAAAACAAAACAAAAACAAAAAAACAAATTACACATGTAGCTCACATTGTATTTCTATTAGACAGGTATATTCTATAAGGAGTGAGATCGCCATGATCAGATGTATTTGAGCACTGATTTTCATGGATTTTGGTGGAGTGGTGATGGTAGCAGTGGAGGTTGGATTAGGTGTTCTGTAAGGTAGATTTTAGCTTTGAGAGTTTATGATTCTGTGTCTTCAGCCTTTTCTCCTGATCTCTGCCTATACTTCCACTGTGCAAACAAAGCATTATTCCTCAAACATGCCCTTGAATTTCTTGTCTCTGAGCCTCTGTTCATCTAGTTCATCCATGTGGAATGTTCTCTCTACTATCTCTTTGGTCAAAATCCTACAGAACCCAAAAAACAGCTTACGTGCCACCTTATCCTTACAGCTTTTCCTGGCTCCACACAGCTGGAAGTCGACTCTCTGAATGCCTCCGGCACTACTCACCAACCCCTCAGTACATTTTGTCCTAACTTCTCTCCCCTGCTGGATTGGAAGCCCCTTGAAGGCAAGGGTACATGGCACAGATACTTCCAAGAACTAATGTCCAGATCTTGAGACTTTATACATATTCTCTTTCCTAAGACCTATCTTTTGGAGAACATATGCTGAAGTCCAGGTCCATCTTCTCTTTTCCCACCTCTCCTGCTCACACTGTACAAAAGCTTTTCCAACTCAAGTTTTTACCCACAACATTATTCCAGGGTTACACACCTCCAGGGCACCAAACAAAGGTGAAGAACTCCAATGACTAGGCATTAAGGCATTTTGCCGAGTTGGCAATAGCTAGTTCTTTGCTTTCAGTAATGTTGAAGAAGGTTCTAAATTTGTTGTCATTAAAAATAACTTTTAATGAAAGGTCATTATGTGATTTTATTGTAACAAAACTTCCTCCATTCTCTCCTACTTATTTATGTAAACATGGCTTCCCAGTGATACTATTTATAAACATACAGACATAAAATTGATGCTAAATCCAGCCTCACTCCAGCAATAAGCAATATTTATCCATAAATATATGAACTAATAGCAAAATATGTATTCTGTGAGAGATGCATTTCCCATATCATTTCACTCTTGTTTAATAATTATTTATTGAAAGATATATATTTGGGTGCATCATGCTAAGTAAGTAAGTCAGAAAAGGACAAGAACCATATGATTTCACTCACATGTGGGATATAAAACAAAAGCAAGAAATGAACAAACAAAACTAACAAACAAACTCATAGATACAGGCAACAGAATAGAAGTTACCAGAGGGGGAAAGTGGGGTGAAAGGATGAAGTAGGTAAAAGGAGTCAAATAAATGGTGACGGATGGAGACCAGACTTTGGATGGTGAGTACACAATGGAGTAGGAAGATGTTGTATTATAAAGTTGTATACCTGAAATTTATATAATGTTATTAATCAATGTTACCCCAATAAAATTAATTTTTTTTTTTTTTTGCTTTTTTGGTATGTGGGTATCTCCCTGGCTGGGAATCAAACCCAGGCCGCAGCGCTGGCAGCACCAGCGCCGAAGCCTTAAGCCACTACACCACCAGGGAACTCCCCCAATAAAATTAATTTAAAGAGATATATGTTATGTTTCTTTGATCAGTTGTATACTAATATAATAATTCAATCTAGAAGAAAATTTAAAGACATAGAGCCTTAGAGTCAATCAAAATTTAAAATTATTTAAATTTCAAAAATTTTAAATTGCAATTTATATATAAAATTCTGTTGAAGTATGAATCAGGTAATCAATAACAGACTTTGAAGCATAAAATATATCACCGTAGGCCTACGGTAACATGCTATGAGAAGAAGCAAAATGTAATTATACATTTAACAGGAAAATAAATAATAATATAGCATTTCTGTCTGTTAAAGTAGAGTTTGTTCTGGTATTTTCTTGAAATAAATTATAGTATCAAATAATGATGGTATTTACATTCAGTTTGATGATGGAACAGTTTTAAGATTTTTTTTTTTTTTTTTTTTTTTTTTTTTGCTTTTTTGGTATGTGGGTAGCTCCCTGGCTGGGAATCGAACCCAGGCCGCAGCGTTGACAGCGCCAGCTGCCGAAGCCTCAAGCCACTACACCATCAGGGAACTCCTTAAGATATTAATATTCACAATATACTAGGAAATATATCCTCTGCAATGATTTACATTTTAGTTGTCAGTTTAAAAATATGTCAGATATACTGCATGTGGACCTGAAGATTGGTCTGCTTTCCTTGATGCTCTCCTTGTTGGTTGACTTGGATGGAGGACATCAATGGCTCTCTGTCTTCTGGCTTTGGCTTGGGTTTGGCCAAAGGGCAGTCTCGGCAGGACAGGGAAGGAAGGGAGTGAGGTCAGGGTCTCTATTCCCCTGGTTCCCAATGCTGGAGATCTAGTCAGTCTAGCTCTGCCCCTGGACAGAAAGTTAGTGCTCCTCTTAAAGCAGAGGAATCGGCTGGCTGCTGCCTGTCCCAGCTTCCTGCATGGGGTCCCTTGTAATTTTCCTACACCTTGGCCACACCTTCTAAATTATTCCTTTGTGTCTATAACCTTCTTTAATTGTCTGAATTTGATTGTGCCATTTGTCTCCTGCTGGAATCCTCACAAATACAGGGTGGGTGCAAAGTTTTTAAAAAATCTTAAAAGGGCACAGGAGCAAAAAATCTGAAGACCACTGATCCAGTATAACCTCATCCATTTATCCAATATATATGGTCAGCATCATGTCCAATGCTTGGTTACAAAGATGAATTGCATGGTGCCCCTCTGCTCAAGTAGTAACAATCTAGTGGGACAGAAAACACACAAACAATGAAGCAAAGAGGAATATAATAGAGTGCAATATGTGATGCAACAAAGATAGGGAGAGTAAGTATGGGAACACGGTGGAGAGAGCAACCACCTAATTCTTCCCAGGGAACTGGGGAGGGCCTTGCAGAGGAGGTTTCATGTGGTTTATGACATTAAAGATAAGTAGGAGTTTGCGTGGAAGGGAAGGGGAAGAACAGCATTCCAGGCAAAGGGGTAATGTGAATAGTCACTAGAACCAGTGGTTATTAGGGGATTGCTGAGTCATGGCTGGATGTTCAAAGGTGGTTCAAAAAAGCACAAAGAACAAAGGAAATAATATGTAGGTGTGATTAAATTAAAAATTTAATTTATATATGGCAAAAGTCATTATAAAAAATTCAAATATTAAATAACTCCCTGGGAGAAGATAATTGGAATTTATTATAAATAACACCTAGAAATTGGTAAGAATTGGTGATAAGCAAACAAGTTGAAACATAGGCAGAGGATACAAAATAGGCAATAAGAGTAACTCCCAACAGCAGGGACATGCAAGTTGAAATACTTAGATACCACTTCCAGAAAATAGAGTATGGAAAGGAGAAAAAGAGCAACTTTATAGTGGAAAAACCTGGAAACCATGCAATGACAGAGTGATCGAGTGTAATAACATCACCATTAATAAGTTGTGTGGATAGCATGTGCCCCCAATAGGATGACAAGAAGGGCATTTCCCCTCTGTGCTGTTCTTCCCCTAAACCCATAACCTCAGTGCAGTCATGAGGAAAACATTAGGTGAGTCCAAATTGAGGGACATTCTGCAAAATACCTGATTAGTGCTCCTCAAGACTAGCAAGGCCATAGGAACAAAGAAAGACTGAGAAACTATCACGGATCAAAGGTGACCAAGGAGACATTAGGACTAAATGCAGTGTATTAATCCAAATGGGATCCTGGAAAGAGGAAGTTAGTAAAACCTGAAACAAGTTTGGAGTTTAATTAATAGTAATAAGTCAATATTGGCTTCTTAGTTTTGACAAATCCATCCTAATAACATAAAATGTTAACAGGAGAAATTGAGTGAGGGGTATGTGGGAACTCTCTTGACTATCTGGAACTTTTCTATAGATCCAGAGATTCCAAAGTAGAAAGTTTATTTTAATAAATGAGGCACTGTTTTCTTTTCTTTTTTCTTTTTTTTTTTTTTGTAGTATGTGGGTAGTTCCCTGGCTGGGAATCGAACCCAGGCTGCAGCGTTGACAGCGCCAGCACCGAAGCCTTAAGCCACTATACCACCAGGGAACTCCCGAGGCACTGTTTTCTACCCAACAAATTAATGAAGAGAAAAAGCTTGATTCACTAACAATAAAAAAAAGTCTGACTCAAACAAGTTTAAGGAAGATCTGAGAAAAATGGTTATATTATAATTGCAGGTAGGGGGGAAAAGGTACTTTAGGAAAACAATTTAATCTAAGAAAAGTGGAGAATAGACAAACTACAATCCAGAAATTCCATTCCCAAGTATGGAGGGAGAGATGCTTACACACTTGCGCCAAGAGATATGTATAACGGTGTTTGATATAGTATTTATCACAATAACATAAAATTGGAACAAACTGAACAGAGGAACAGATTTAAAAATTGAGATATAGTAATGTGATGGAATATTTACTATAGAGTAGTTAAAAGGAAAGAGCGAGATCTGTATATATCAATATAACTAGGTGTAAAAATAAAATATTAAGTGAAAAAAGTATAAAGATGAAGAAGGCTATATATGCTATGATGCCATTGACAAATTCAAAAGACACTCAAAATATGATATATTGTCTATGTGTACATGTATAGTAATTCATTCATTTAACAGATCATTCTTGAATGCCTTATTATGTGCCAAGTGCTATTCTTAGTTCTGAGGATACAGCAGTGAACAATAAAAGTTAACAATTGTATAGGACTTACTATGAGCCAAGTAGTCTGTAATAATAACAACAATAATAGCAGCAAACACATGTAGTATTTACTCTATAATTCTAAGCACTTTACATGCATTAACTCATTTAATCCATGTGATAACCTTATGACATAGGTTCTATTATTGCCTCCATCTTATAGGTGAAGACACTGAGGTGCAGTGAAGTTAAGTAACTTGCCTAGGGTCACACTGCTAGACAGTGGTGGCGACACCATTTAAATCTACTGCAGGCTGGCGCCAAGCCTTGAATCCCTGCTGTCGTGGAGATTACATTCTAGTGTGAGCAAGACAGGCCATAAAAATATATAGTATTTTTATGTCAGACAGTGAAAAAGCTATAAGAAAAATAAAGAAAAGAAGGAAGTGTGGGGGTAGGGGTATTACTTTGAAAGAGGGGGTGTGGGGATCAGAGAAGGCCTCACTGAGAGATAACATCTGAGCAAACGCTCCAAGGAAATGAAGGAAAACATGCAGATATCTGGTGGGTAACTGCATTCTAGGCAGAGGGAACATTAAGGTCAAAGGCTCTGAGGAAGCAGTAAACCTGGAATGTTTGAAAAATAAAAAGGAACAAAGCCGGAATGGTTAAAGCAGAAGGAATAAGGGAAGAAGAGTCAGAAATGAGACTAGAGAGATATGGGGGCTAGACGGAGTGGGTGGGGCCTTATGAGTCATAAAAGGACCTCCGAGGAAACTTTGCAGGGGGTGATAGCATCGGACAGGCTTTAGAGGGATCCCTCCGGCTGCTTTGCTGAGAAGAGACTACTCAGAGTCTACTGTAATAATCTGCACGAGCAGTGGTTGTATTTCTGGTATGCTGCGAAGATCGGATTGACAGTAGTTGGTGAGAATTGGTATGAAAGAAAGGAAGAAGTCGTCTAAAGGCAAGGGAAACAAAAGCAAAAATAAACAAGTGGGGCTACATCAAAATAAAAAGCTTCTGCACAGTGAAGGAAACCATCATCCAAAAAAAAAAAAAAAAAAAAAAAAGGCAACCTACTGAATGGGAGGATATATTTGTAAATGATACAACTACATCCACGTAACCTTTGTTACCACCACCCAGTAAAGAAATAGAACGTCATCAGCAACTGAGAAGCCCTTCCTGGGCCCACTTTTTGCTCTCTCCCCAAATCACTTCCACTTTCCTCCTCCCCTGTCCTATTTCTGTGTTTCCAGAGCCCAGCGCAAAGCCTTGTCGAGAGGCCTAGTAAATATTGGCTAAATCGAATCGAAACCTTTTGAAATAATTTTGTGATCTCAAGCTGGTCACTTTGACTTTCTTGGCCTCGATTTACTCTTTTGCAAGATAGGGATGTCATTTCGGTATTTTTAATAGTTCTCAACCCCAAGTGTACATTAGAATTACCTAGGTGAGCTCTTGAAAAATATCCATCATGTTTGGGCTCTTCCCTGCGGCAACTGAATCCAAATCTCTGAAGGTGGGTCCCAGGTGATGGCAGTTTTTAAAAGCTTTCCAATGATTCCAGTGTACAGCCATGACCTCTTGAATCTTACCAATTCCAACCAACACTACACATTCAAATCTCAATTCCATTACTGCTGTGGGTTGAAGTTCGAACCCCCAGTACCTGTAAATGTGGCCTTATTTGGAAATAGTGTTATTGAAGATCCATTTAAGATGAGGTCATTAGGGTGGGCCTCTAATCCAATCTGGAGATCTTATAAAAAGGGGAAAATTGGACCCAGAGACAGAGACACAGGGAGACTGCCATGTGAAGACTGGAGTTATGCTGCCACAGTCAAAAACACCAGCAAACCACTAGAAGCTAGGAGAGAAGCATGGGACAGATTCTCCTGCATAACATTCAGAAGGATCCAACTCAGCAAAAACCTTGATTTCAGTCCTCTAGCCTTCAGAATATGAGAAAATAAATATCTGGTTTTCAAGCCACCCAGTGTGTGGTACTTTGTTACAGCAGTCCTGCCAAACTAATACTACAACTATTTTTGCATACTAGCTAAGGAACTCTCTTCACTCATTTCCTTATTTGCAAAACTGGAACCATAACAATAGTTCTTTGTGCTGTGCTCCATTCTAAACACTTTACACAGATGATCTCTCTTAGTCATCCCAGTATCCCTCTGATACAGGTACTCCTACCATCTCCACCTTATAGATGAGAAAGCTGTGGAAAAGGGAGGTTAAGTATTAATCACTTGCTCAAGGTCATCGTAACTAAATACACAAGAGAATAATATATCCTTCACAAGGCTATTGGGAAGCCTTCATGAGACTGCGGGTGTGGATGTGAAAGCGCTTTGTACATAGTAAAGCATTTTCCCTGCGTTAGAATTTCTGTAGATTCAGGACATTTTTTTTTTTTTTTCTTCTCATCTCTGACTCTTGTTCTCTTCCTAAGGGATACTTCCTACCTTCGGCGGCAAGAGGTCGCTGCGCTGCGTGGGTAATGATGTTCTCTCTAGCCTGCTGCACAGGCTGCTCGTTGGTACCTATAAATGGTAGCGACCGGCTTAGCAAGGCATCAGTCCACTGCCGCTGGGGCTGAGTTCTGCATTGGATCTAGGCTTGGTGCTAGACGCGGAGCCACTGCAACTGGGCCGGGGCGGAGCGCAGCGCCGCGCCGGGGCCGCAAGGAGGAGCGTGCTGCTGCTGGCCCACCGCAAGCCGCTCCCAGCCCGCGCCGAGGCCGCCTGCCAACGCCTTTCTCTCCTCCCTCCATTTCCCCGGAATCTCAGCCTCGCGCGCCTGCACCCCGACGCTTCTCTGGGTGGGGGAGCTCCCGGTCGCTTTCCGGCTCCCTTTCCTCGCAGCCTGGGCTCCCGGGCCCCTCTCCTTTTCCTGGCCTGGGTCCCATTCCCTTGTGTCCCCTTCCTTTAGCTCAAGCTCCCTGCCTGTTCCCGTAGTCGAGTCCCTTCTCTCTTCTCAGTCACATTCCTCAGCCCAGGATCCCAGCCTTCCTGCCTTTTCCTTGCCCGGGGTCCAACCTGACCCGTCCTTTCCTCTGTCCCAGGGTGCAATCCCTTCCTCTCTTTGTCTTTTCCCTGGCCTTGAGTTCCAGACCTTTTGGTCTCCTGTGGTCCTTCCTGGGTCCTTGTCCCTCTTCCCCAGTTTGGAGTTCTAGATTGAGAACCCAGGCTCACTCCACCTCCAGAGGACTGCTTCCACAAAAAGACCTCTCTAAAACATGAACTCTTCCTAGAGACTACCCCAGTGTCTCTTCCCACCTGCTGACCCCTTGCTACTTATGTCCCAGGTCTTACTCTCACTTTGCTAAGGGTCAAGGCCTACTGGGCCAAGGGAGTGGCAGGATGCTTCTCTGGTCTGGCATCTGTGGCCTCCCTTCCCCTCGAATCTTCCCTTCGTTGCTCGTGATAGTAGCTTTGGTGGGGCTGCTACCTGTTCTCCGGAGCCATGGCCTCCAGCTTAGCCCTACTGCCAGTACCATCCGAGGCTCAGAGCCGCCACGGGAACGCTCCATTGGGGATGTCACCACTGCCCCACCAGAGCTCATCCACGAGAGCCGCCCTGTTAACCATTCTGTCACTGAACATCACGGCAAGAGTCGAAAGGCCTTTCCAGTCCTGGGCATCGACTACACACATGTGCGCACACCCTTCGAGATCTCCCTCTGGATCCTGCTGGCCTGCCTCATGAAGATAGGTAAGTCAGTCCAGTTTGCCCCGATGCTTCTGCTGCCACCAATCTGGTGAGCTTCTTGCCCCATCCTTACCACCTGAGGCTGTCCAGGAGTAAGGGTCTAGACTCCTGGAATGTAGGCAGCCTCCATCCTGCCATCTTGGTCCTTCTCAGACTTGAGCTCTGTGGTCTGAGGCCTCCCAAGACTGGCGCCAGCATTGTGCATGGGAAAGAGCATGGATGCTTCTCATACAAGGTCCTTTCAGCAAGGCTTCCAGGCATGGCAAGTCTTCTCTGACTGGGCCAGACCCGGAGCCAGGCCCCCCAGCTGTGTGGAAAGCAGAGAGGAGTGTCCTCCAGCAAGTGGCACATTCTACTCTGTCAACAGCAACCAATGTAGTTACACGCTTCACGGGAGGGAGGGTGTTCCAGGATAGAGTATATTTCTCCTTGGCCTGTCTAAGAAGTTTTAGGATAGTGGGGAGCCTGCATCCCGGAGACCTGTAAAAGTGTGGTAAAACATGAGGACTCTCCACATTTTCACCTTTCTTTGTCTCTGGAATGTTATCTGTCAGCTTTGCCTGCCCAAGCTGGTCAGGAGCCCCTGAGTCAGTTTCTGGCTCAGGAATGCCATTCCTTATATAGTTTATGGGATAGGGGGCCCTGGAAATTTCTGGAGTCTGTTTTGGGGTGCAGGGGGTGTGGCAGAGGTTGAAGCTTGTTCTGGTCTCATCTCACCTCCAGGTTAGCAACTGCCGGGCAGTTTCTCAAAGTACTGCCTGGGTTGACCAGTCGTGTTGGCCTGCTGCTCAACCAAGTGGGAGAGGGACAGGTGGAGGGGCTTGGGACGTTCTGATCTGGAGAGACTTTGAAATGATCTTTTTTGAAGAAGGAGACAGAAAAGTTGTTCCCTTCCAGAGGGTTG
This sequence comes from Lyroderma lyra, assembly GCA_004026885.1. NCBI lineage: Eukaryota > Metazoa > Chordata > Mammalia > Chiroptera > Megadermatidae > Lyroderma > Lyroderma lyra. The sequence goes on along the minus strand of PVJL010007588.1, from coordinate 25,981 downwards.
CCTCCCTGCTAGGCCTGAGCACTCTGTTCTGCTGGGTGATTGATGGAGCTCAGTGGATCCTGCCTAACCCAGAAAGCCCTGGAAGTATGTCTGGGCGGGGAGGGGTGGGGTGGTGTTTGAAAGCTGCCTTTGCCTTTTTAGCCCCAGCTAAGCTGTAGAAGGCACAAGGGCCTGGGTCTCTGCTGGTTTGGGTTTGGGGAGTTTGTGACATCTGGCAGGAAACCTTACAGCTTTCCCAAGGACATGCAGGAGCTGAGTGGCGATGCCAGGCTGGTATGAGGCAGGCTTTGGGACATGCTGAAGGAGGGCACTCTGTTGTGATAGATCCAGGAGCTGGCTTCTTGGTGCAAGGCTTGGGTGCTGCAGCAGGGCCTATACACAGACGTGGGCCACTGGCATATTGACTCTGATGACAGCCAGCTTCCTGGAAAAAATCAAGGACTGGGCAAGGGGAGCCATTTGTACTGATTCTGACAAACACATGACCTTGAACAAGCTGGGGCCTTTTTCTGCAGGTCTTACCCCCCTGTGAAACTGGCAAGCATCTCTAAATTTGACCATATCAATTGAGTCATGGAACCTGTGTCTTAATTTGTAGTAAGAAACTGACGTGACCGTGATGTGTCATTTGCTTGTGTGAGACCAGGAAGAGACCTCAGAAGCACTGTCTATAAATTGCCCTTCACTCTCTAAGCCCCTTTACCTCCCAACCACACCTGGCATAGTGTTAGGGCATTGGGGGCTGGTATACACATTGCCCATTGTCTCAGTGACTTCTGGTGGGACAGCAGCATGACCACACAGATCCTACTCTGGGCAGTCAGGAGTTTGTCCCTGCAGGGCTGATATCTCTAGGTCTAATGGGATTGGGCTTGGCTTGCATTGTTCCCACCAGAACCTGTGTCAGGGACCCTGGGCAGATGGAGAACAGAGGTGATGCCATGACAAGGGTGTCAGTCCAAAAGTTAGGAAACTTGGCTTGTCATCCCACCTCCCTCTGTGACCTTGGACCAGTCACGCATTTCCATCTGTCAGTTGATCTTTGTGGCCCCTTCCATGCCTGCCATTTCTGCCATTTCACTGGCTTAGATTACCCTGGCAAGTCACTCCACCTCGGGCCTCAGTTTTCCATTGCAAAAGGAGGCTGGATACGATCTCTGAAGGCCTTTGCTGTTCCAAAAGTTTGTGTCTCTTGCATGAAAGGGCATTTTTCTGCCTCTGAAAAGAGGAGCCTTCACTTCTTGCCATCTTAGGGAAGAAAGTAGAGAGAAAGGTGACCAAAAGATCATGAGTGTCCCTGTTCAGCCCATTTTTTCCTTCAACTTTGTTGGGTGAAACAGGTTAGAAGTTCTAGCACTCTGCCACTTATCCTCTCTGAGCCTCAGTTTCCTTATATGTAAAATTGGGGAAATAATGGTATCTACCCATAGTGCTGCTGAGGTGATGATGACACAAATGCACATAAAGATGACTTTGTACTCACAGGAAGCACTCAGTGAGCAGCCCCTGCCCCTGTTGGTATTTTAACTGCCTGAGCCGCAAACACATCCTCATTTTAGCCTCCCCCAGTCTTTCTCTGAGGTTGGAGGATTACAGATCTCTCAAAATTAGGCTGCCACCAGGTGCCTTTTTTTTTTTTTTAAGGTTTCAGGGTTTTGGGTGTGTCCTACTGACTTTGTTCTTCCTTTCACTTAAGCTGCCTCTGGAGCTGGTCCTGGTAGGAGGAGAGATGGCATCAACTGACTTTGGGGATAGGGTCGGGGGCTGAGGCCATGCTTTCTCTGCCCAAGAACCCAGGTGTTGATTTTGGGGTCTTGCCTAGTCTCTCAGTGCCCCAGCACGGGTAGGAGTTCTGTTGGAGCCCTCATTCTGTCATCTGTGGTAGCTGCTTCCCTTGCAAGGTACCCCTCCTTTAAGAATAGAAAGTGCTGTGTGCAATTCTCATTCCTAGCCTAATCATTGAACAGAGCCTCAGGTAGACACAGTCAGAGATGGGTGTGGGAGGGGTGGAGCTGGAGCTGAAGTTTTAGAGTAGATGCTTCTCTTCTGACTGATTCAGGGGGTGACGTTAGGCAAGTCACTTCCCTTCTCTGGGCCTTTTCCCTCTCTGACTATCAGGCATTCTTTCCCTTTCCTTGGTGGGGAGGAGCTAGTGGCATGAGCTATGGGGGAGGGAGTTAAACTACTAGAACTGTGAGTGACCCCTGGTCTTAGGTTAGTTCTGTTCCCCACCCCCACCCCACATCGTGATTTGCACCTTGCATGAATTCTGCTTTGTCCCTAGTTCACCTGGTTCCCAGTCCAGTGCTTGTTCTAAGACAGCCTCGCTGTAACCCAGCTCACCACTGGCACCCACTGTGTTTGTTTGCCCATATCCCTGACCTGGAACTCCTGGCAGAGGCCTGGGAGCCCATAAAGCAGGTATTCATCTTGTCTCCTGACCAGAGACAAAAAAAAGCCTTCCTTTGTCCCTTTCCATCTTATAGCTTGTTTTGGTCTTTGCAAGGTGTATCCTGCCATTTCCTCCTTGAACAAGTCCATGAATAGGGAAGAATGGGGGTCATTATTGCTCACTTCACATGCATGGATATCAGACCCAGCAATGGGTTCCCCGTAAAAATAAGATGAGAACTCGCCTCTCCCACTTTCCAGAAGGAGAGAGGAACAACTTAAAGGTCACCCTGAAATGGTCTCAAGAAGCCCAGATGGGACTCTCTAAAAAGAAAGAGGTGACCTTTTTCTTTTTGGGAGAACAGCTGACTGACTACAGGACAGTGGGAGGGAAGGTCAGCTGGGGACTGGGAGGAAGCCTTCAGGTAGGACATGTATCTCCAGAAGTGCCTGGGCATGTAGAGGGCCTCGGTTGGTCATATTGCTTGGAATTCGTTTAGCTGAGCACCGATGAGGCACGCCTTTCTTCTCGGCCCTGCCCTGCCCCTCTGATAGAAAGGAAGGACATGGTTAGAAAGCCTGGGCTCTGCCCCGTCCCTCAGTATCTGTGTGACCCTGTGCCAGGCACCTGGTTCCTCTGAACCTGACTTGCCTCAGTGATGAGGTGACGTGCTGTCTCTACCTGCTAGGACCAATGTAGAGATTGAACGTGGGAATGCCCAGCATTGTGCCCAGCTTGCTGCAGCCGCTTTCAGGGCCCGTTCACAGTCTGCCACTTTGGGCGGTCTTCCCAGCCCACTCCAGCCCACAGCAGTTGCTTTCACTTCTCTCCCTGAACCCGTCTCCCTTATTGTTTATCCACAACTTTGGCATTAGGCCTAGCCTGCCCTGTGACATCTCTTCTGTGTGTGTGTGTGTGTGTGTGTGTCTGTGTGTGGTTTTAATAAGAATTACCATTTATTAAATATCTACAGAGTAGTGTCAGGCACTTTACAAAAGTGATCTCATTTCATCCCTGCTAAAATCATCTGAGATAAAGGCTATCTCTGTTTGGCAGATGAGGAAACAGCTCAAAGAGGTTATCTGCTATGATGTTGAATTACTGTTTATTTTCTGTTTCAGTCTTAGCATAGCCTCCTTGAGGGTGCAGCTCCATCTCCTGACCCTCACATTCCCCTTGGCAGATGCCCATGGCCTTGCATTGAGTACGTGCCCAGCTCACTGCACCTGCCCTGGGGGATTGTAGGACTCCCTCTAGGACCTGGGCAGATGACAATGGTGGGACCCTCTCCCTGCCCTGAGAAAGCTGTAGGGACTCTGTGCCCATCCTCTGTCCCTGTGAACCCAGGGTACATCATAGTAGTCGGGCTGGGCCTTTCCCTTGCCTCTGGTAGTGACCCTGCCTACCATCTCTTTGCTGGTGCCCTCTTGGTGGTCTGAGCAGAGCTGCCTTTTTCCCTGCTTGGGGAGGAGGGGTGACAGTTAAAGGGTGGTTTCCTTTCATCAGCAGGGGGTGGCTAACCTTCTGAATGTGATGTCCTGCTTCTGGCCATGAAGGGTGCTGGGCTGCTTTTGTTACCTGCAGGGCCTAGCAGGGTCCCCCAAGAGATAGCCTGTGTGTTGGGAGCAGGTGGCTCAATTTTCTTTAACCCTAAAAGGCAGGCAGAGTTTAGTAGTAATTCTCACTGGTACTATAATTTATTTCCAAAGTATTTGCTTTTGTGAGTACAGTATTTAATTCTGAGCCTCTCAGTGGTCCTAGGGATTAGAGTAGCAGGTGGTATTGATATACCCATTTTACATCTAAGGAAACTAAGTCTCAACTTGTGACCTGCCTGAGGTCACTTAGCAAGTAAGTGGCAAAGGACACATCCTTGGACTTGTAACCCAAGGCCCCATTCTCTTTCCTGCCTTGCTAACATTCTGGGTCATTGTGAGGGTTGGGGGGAACCAGAGAGCCAAAGGGGCTCTGAACAGAGCAGATGACCAGACACATCCTATTGGTAGCCTGAACATTACCACCTGGAGGAGCACCAGTTCTTCCTGAGGGAGGGAGGGGCTGAAGGAGCAGAATGATTTAGAGTCCAGGTCAAGTCAGGTCCCAGTTCTTATCTAACCCTAGAACACACCTGTATTTGTATGAAGGAGAGCCTGAGGGCTGAACTCAGCCTTGGGACCTCTCATTCTCAGAGCCCTCTCTATAAAGCATCAAACTTTTGAAATCGGGGGCTTTGCCTTGATGTGTCCTAGGTCCTCTGGGAAGAGAAAGAAGAGGCAGGGAAGTGAATTGCAATGGAAAACATGCTGGATGGGTGGGAGGGGGCAAGTCAGGAGACCTGAGATCTGGTCTCAGTTCTTTGCTGCCTAGCTGTGCGACCTTAGGCAAGCAAGGCACAATCTCTCTGAGCACCTGTTTCCTAATTTGTAATATTTGTGTTAAATATTTGTTCATTATATTAGCTGCCACTTATAAAACTCCTGTTTCTGAGACGTGTTGGGTCCTTGCACAGCTAGAAAACACTGGGTTTTAAGCCCAGATCTGTCTGATTTAGGAGCCCATGTTCTTTTTAACATCATGCCCTGACTTCCTTTCAGTTCAGAAGTTTTATTTTTCCCATTATTATTTTGAACGGGGAAGGTCGAAAGGTTTTAGTATTGCAAGTCTTTGCTGCTCTCTCTGGATCTTTTCTTGGGTTTGGAGGAAAAACTATGACCTCCCCTCCAAGTCCCACCGTGAAGCACAGCCCTTCTCAGAGATGACTGGCATTCAGAAACAGGAGGGGCTGGGAACTGTAGTTGAGGGGCCTGGCTCCCTTTGGGAATGCAAGCCTGTACACAAGCTGGTGGGCCTGCTGCCTTCCCCTCCCCCAACCCTGTCCCCGCCCCCCTGCCCCACACCTCCTTTCCTTCCGTGGTGTGAGAGAAGGCTCACTCAGCAAACCCAGGACCCAGGTTATTCCTGAGTCATCCATCGACTGTGTGGGCCTCATTTTGCAGCTCTCACTCCCCTTGCAAACGTCTGAGTCAGACATCATGTCTCCCTAAGGTTGTCTGCACACACTGCACTGGGCCAAACTGTCTGTTTAGGTGCTGATAAACATCCACTGATACTTGAAGGCAGCTCGTAATTATACGTGGGTATTTTTAATCTTAAGGGATAATCTAATTTTAACTGAACTAAGTATTGGATTGGGCCTAGATCAGGGGGTTGTCCCCCTTCCCTGGGATCATGCTGACTTCATTTTCTTCCCCCTAAAGCTCATCCAACATGCAGAGCCAATTTTGGGGTTTGTTAGGCCAGACCTGACCCCTGAGTTCTAATACTAACTTGCTGAAAATCTGCAGTTCCCCAAATTACCTCAGCAAACTCTTTCCTGAAAAGATGTGTCCTTAAGCAGCTGAGTGAGTCACAGAATGAGAAGTCCTATTTCTCCTGGGTCCCCTTTCTATTCCCCTAGTGCACACTTACCCCTAAGCCCTGATCGGCCCTTCGACAGAGCTCAGCCTGTTTGAGGCCAGGCCACTGAAGATGTCTCGAGAGGTGACGTCACAGCTGTGGGTTAGGCAGGGCCCACAAACTCACCCAAATAATAAACAGCTAAACATGTACACTTGCCTTGTGCCAGGCAAAACTCACAAAGGCTATATCTTTGCACTGGCCAGCCAGACTGACAGCAGCTATTTAATTCATCTGTTGGAGCTGGGGCTGAAAAGGCAGGTCAGCTGAAATTGACCATCAGGCCTTTAACTCGTGTCTCATCTGGGAACCAAGAAGAGTGACACCTTGGCCCTGCTCACTGGGAACTTCCAGTCTGTTTAGGAGAAAATGGTTGATCCGTGTGGAGGGCGGGGTGGATTCCTGCCTGAAGCAAAGTTCTTTTTTTTTTTTTTTTTGCTTTTTGGTAGGTGGGTAGCTCCCTGACTGGGAATCGAACCCAGGCCGCAGCGCTGACAGCACCACCGCTGAAGCCTTAAGCCACTACACCATCAGGGAACTCCATGAAGCAAAGTTCTGAGGGAATAATCAGTCCCTGAAGACAGGATGGTTAGGGAGGCTTCCCAGAGGACATGGAACTTGAGCCATTCTTGAAGGATGGAGAGGAATTAGATAAGCGGGCTGGACAGAGGGAGCTATTCTTAGAACAGATTCCCACAAGAATGTAAGCCCCTTGAGGACAGAGTCTTTGTTTTCCTCTCTCTGCCCGGCTGAGACAGGGTAGGGGCTCCTAAATATTTGGGGAATGAGTGAGTGCTTGACTGACTTCCAGGTAGAGATAGGGTCCACGTGAAGCCTTTGGGCACAAAGAAACAAGTTTGACTGCTCAGAGGAAGGAGAGCTAGGGTCGGAGAGGCTAGCTGCCAGACTGAAAGCCAGGCCAGGGAACCGAACTCAGAAAGTGACATGGAGCGATGCCTTAGGCATCGTAAGTTGCTGCGGCTACCTGCCTCCCTTCCCGCCCTGCCTCCCTCAGCTTGGCTATAATGGAGGGTCTTGCAAGGGCATCTGTTCTGGGCGGCGTGGGCTCTCCCCGGGAAAGCCTGGGTCTGATTGGCTTGCCCTTGATTTGTATAAGTAAAAGCAAAATACCAGAGCTTCCTCAGGGAGCTGCTGAGAGCCCTAATTGAATTAAGCTTTTCCCGGGAAGATTCCCCAAGCCATCAACCACACTGTGACTGAATTAATGAGACTGGTAGCTATAAACCAAGCAAAAAGGCAATCGCATTAATTTATAGTTGTACCTGGACAGGTTGACTTATGGTTTCTGTTTGTTTTTATGTGTGTGTTGGGAGTGGGCTTGGGCCAGAATCTCCTTTTTGTGGCAGATTTATTTTTATAATATGAATAAATAAAACATGTTCGTAGGAAAAAGAAAAAATAACAAACCAAACAAACAAAAATAAAACCCAACAATACAGAAGGGTATTAAGGTAAAAAGTAAAAGTATGCTTTCTCACCTCTGACCACGCCCACTGTTATGCTCCCCAGAGATTACCATTGTTAACTTACTTGTGTGTATCTTTTCAGAAATTCTCTGCATACATGAGTGTGGGAGTGTGAGGGCAGATTTGGTTTTCATAAAGCCTTTTGTATAAAGGGAAATTGCTCTAAGTTAGGAATCAGAGACTTGGGTCTGGGTTGGGGAGCAAAGCAGCTGCAGCAGGTTCCTCTTGCCCTGTGCAGGCAGGGAAGGTACTGGGTTCTTTCTGCCCCCCGGCTCTGCTGGGTTTCCGTGGTATGCCCGGCTCATACCCTAGGAGGTAACTCAGGCTCCTGCCCTTTTTCCTAGAGTGACTAAGGCCCAAACACACCTCCAAGGTTCTGCTAGCTACCTTTGAGGCAGGAGGAGCAAGGGATTGCCTCTGAGGGGAACAGGTTTTGAGGGTACACCCTGAATAACCTATGCTGTTTTCTGATCTGAGGGCTCACATCTCCAGCTCTCACTCTGATTCTGGGAATGCAAGTAGAGAATATTATTCTATCTCTAGAATATTAGGGGTAGAAGGAACCTTATCATAGCCTGTGGCTGCAGGGCCCAAAGGGATTATGTTTTGATCCAGAGGAAGGGCTTTCCGTGCTCTATTAACTAACCAAGGGGTCTCTAGGCAGTAAGAACCAAACCAAGAGGAGGGTCTTTACCCTACATGTTGGTATCTAAGCATTGGTAACTCTCCAGTGGGCTGTTTAAGGGTAACTTCCTGTGGGAGTGTCTTATCACAGTGCTGTTCTGGCACAGAAGCCATTTGATCTTGGACACACAGGTCCTTGCAGGAGAACCAAGTGCAAGACTCAGGACTTCTGAGCCAGCCTAGAGGTTTCTGCCCTCACCCATCAAATTCCTCAGGCTGTTGTACTCCATTGCAAGCCAATGTGGAGCCTGGGTGCTGTGCTTTTTATAGCATCTGTGCCATCAAACCAGGGAATGAGATCTTCTCCTGGGTCCTGGGCCAGGACCCACAGGAATCTGGATGCTGTACCAGGTAGGCAGGATTCCAGCGTGAGGCGGAGCCAGCTCACCTAGCTGAGCACAGCTCCAGACTCAAGTTACAGCTCAGTGGGGGAGGGGAGCAAGCACCCTACCTCACCCTTCCAGGCCTGCCTGGCTGGTGGAACTGGCAGAGATGCATGGTAACTGCTCTCTTAAGGAGTTCAGGGACTTGTCTGAGAAATGTGATACAGATGCCAAACAGTAGGGCAGTAGAAAGTGGGTGTGATTGAGGTGCAGATGGAATTCTGTAAGGGCTTAGAGGAGGCAGAAGGACCATACCTCGGAGGATCAGAAGGGGCAAGGCTTTGTGGAAGTGACCGTTAAACTAGGCCTTGAAGAATAGGTAGGATTTCGATGAGATACTTGAGTGAAGCAGGTCTCACTGGGCACAGCCAGAGGCTTCTACTTTGGATTGCAGAGGAGTGTCCTAGAGTAGTTAGTGCCCTTGGGAAACATAGGCTTTACAGTTGGACAGACCTGGGTTCAAATCTCAGCTCTGCCACTTCATAGCACCATGACTTTGGGCAAATCACTTCTCTTTGAGTCTCAATTTGATCATCTACCACATGGCAGGAATTTCGGGAAGATGTGTGGAGAGTGCTGTTGTAAGATGGGTAGCACAGAGGGTGGCACATTCTGAACACACAAGTGGTGGCACTTGAGTCCTTCTGGGATTCAGGAGGAAGAGAAATACTGGCTTGTTTTCTGTGACTCCTAAATCTCCCAGTGACTGGATAGTCACTCAGCAAGCCTGACTGATGCCCTGATGTGGTTCCAGTGCTGTGCCATGCGCAGGGGTGAGGTGGCTGTGCATAGATAATATCTCCGTTTAATGAATACACTTCTGAGATGAACAGAGCACTTTCCAGCATATATCAGGAAACCTTATGGGGAGATGCTGTTTTCCCCCTTTTTACAAATGAGGAAACTGAGGCCCAGAGAGGTCAAGCAACTTGCCTAAGGTCCTATGGCCTGACTCTGGCACAGCTGAAGCCAGACCCAGGGCTTAACAGATTCCCACTTAACAGCCATTTCACCACCTAGCTGGAGTAGCAAGACTTAATCACTTGAAACATTTAATGAGCAAAGCACTAATTTGTATGACAACCTGATGTGCAGCTACAAAAGCACAAAATTTTGTGGAACAGATGATGGTTTTTTTTAAATAGATCCAGCTATGATGAGGTGCAAAGTAAGCTGTGCCAGTATTAAGGGCAGAAGATTCTGCTACTTCCTAACTGCATCACCCTATCTGAGCCTCAGTTTCCCCCAATTAAATGGGTGAATGTCTTTAAGGCCCCAAGCACATCATACATGCTTAGAAATGGGAGTTGCCACAATCGCAGAGCACTAAAAGAAGAGGAGACGAGAGTAGAGTCTCGTAGTGGAGGATGGTTTTCGGCACGTGGGCTGGAGGACCTTGGAGTGGGGCTGAATGTCACCAGGACTGGTCAGACCGCGAGCTGCAGTATCTGAGTTTGGTCGTTAGTTGGGAGAGGGGGAGGCACACACTCAGCAAATACTGATTCATGCCTGATAAATGTTGTGTTAAAGGTGGAAAGATGAATAAATACAGTCCCAGCCTCACAGGAAAGGCTGATGTATAGACAGGCACTTGGGATGTGCTGTGAAGTGCCACGGCACGGGCCCACAGAGCTGTGGGTGCATGGAAGCAGTTGGTTGGGGGGCTTCCCAGAGCTTTAAGCTGAGGTTTGAGGAGTTGGCTGGGCTCGCGTGAGGCAAGGCATGAAGATGTGAATAATGTAAAACCATACATACTGCAGAACCACTTCGCTTTTGAAACCCAATGGGGCATTCCCCTCCACTTCACCCTCAGGTATACCTCACCCATGTGCCTGGCTGGGCGGAGATGCTGAACCTCTGTGTGGAGCAGTGAGCCCAGGGTGGTGTTGCCATAGGTAGGCAGTAAGGAGGGACCAACTGTTGATGGACCAACCGAGAGCCTATCTCGTGCAATGCGTTCCACGTAGCACATCACTGTCTGAATGTCATAACAACCCCAAGGGTGCGAGTCGTGGTATCTGCCTTTATCCAGCTTATAGCTGCTTCCGGACGGTAAAACAGGGAAAAATTCAGTGCATGGTAATTGCTGTGCCACTGTCTCAAAGCCCAGAACTACTTCAGGGAGGGGGGAAATGTGGCCCGAACGAGCAGGACGCGGGGGCCTTTGTGTAGTGTGGTCATGAGAACCTCATAAGAGGAGAGGAGGTGGTAGGTCACGTGAGGGTCACAGCACCAGCTGATGCTGTGAGCAGGCACCTGAGAGGAGGCCCAGCCAGCTGGGGTGTGAGTCTGAGCTGGGGGGTCAGTGAAAAATAAGATTGGGTAGGTGGGCTGGGCTGGATTCCTGAGCATCCAGAACTCCAGCCAGAGGGATGTAGACTTGCTCAGGGCTTCTCAGGTAAGGGAAAGCATGGCTTGCCACTTCAATTCATTTCCACTTCTGCTCTCCTTGCCCTAACCCTAGCCTAGCCTAACCTGGGTGACAGTGGCCTCTAAATGGTCTCCCAGCTCCATTCCCCTCTGCTTGCAATCATCTAGCTATGGAGTTGCAGAAGGATCATTTAGAAATGTAAACCAGAACATAGTGCTCCCCTGCTAAAAACCATTCTTTTGCTTCCTGATGAACTTGGGTAAAATCTGGGGTGGGGGGTGGGGGGGTGGCCTACACTTCTCACAACTCCACTCCCTGCTGCTCTTTCTCCTATTCCACTCCCACCAGCCTTCCTGGGTTCCTCAGACACACCAAGCCTTACCAATCCTGTTCCCCCATGTGCCACCGCACTTGCTTTCCCTACCCTAGAAGACTGACTGCTCGTACACCACCAGCTCCCTCATTTAGGCCCTGAATCAAATGTCATCTCTCTGGAGAGGCCTCCCTGGCCACCCAATCTAATGTGTAGCACAGCTACCCCTTACCTCTCACCTCCCACAGGTCAGACACTATTATGGGTGCTAAGGACACATCCAGGAGCAAGACAAGGAGGCTCCTGATGTCAGGGGCACACATGCCAGCGTAGGGTTTTGGAGAGTGGACACAGCAGTGTCAGGCAGCAATGTGTCCTAAAGAAAATTATTATGAGAAACACAGTACTTTGGATGGTCAGTGAAGGCCTTTCTAAGAAGATAGCTTTTGAGCTGAGCAAATGACACAAAGGAGCAGACCAAGGGACCTGAGGAGGGTGTGTTCAAGGAACCTGGAGTGGCACAGAAAAGGGAGATGTGATATGACAATGGAAAGGAAGGCAAAGGCCAGATTATGTTGGGCCGGTGGACCTTGAGCTTGGCGTTGGGCTGGATTCTGGGTGCTGTGTGGGGCCCTTGCAGGCTTTCAGCAGAATGATGCGGTCTCACCTGGGGAGGGATGTGCAGAGCAGCCTGGGAGTCAGAGTTGGAGAGTTGGCTCTGGCTTTGCAGGTCTCTGGCCCACAGCTGCTCACCTAGGTCTATGAGAGCATCAAATTTCCACACAGGCACCTCTGGCCAGAGTGAGACAGACGATGTGGCCTGGGAGAGCCGTTCCTAGGGTGGGGTGAACAGGGAACAGGAGCAGAGCAGGAGGGGCTGCGTGGGTGCCAGGCTCTGCTGGACTCCTGCCCCCTCTGCCCGGCCCCCGCAGGCAGGCAGTCACCAGACCTGTCATGTGGGAGGCGTGTCACCGCCGAGCACCAGGGCCCTGACATGCCTGTTCCGGCTCAACCCTACGGTACCACGTAGCCTGGGGCATTGCCAGGCCCGCAAAGGGCAGGCCTAGAATCAGAGAATCAGACTTTACCGTTGGGAGGGATCCTAGAGACAGAGCGAGGAGTCCAGGCGGGGTCATGGAAAAGAGAAGGAGGTTGGGGATCAAAAGGCCTGGATTTGCATCCTGGCTTTGGCTCTCGCACCTGATGTGCTGAATCGTGGAGAGCACCTAGCAGAAAGGGCTCCTAAGTGTCTGGTGAACAGCAGCGGAGCCTGGCCCAACCCCCTCATCTCACAGAGGAGAAAGCAGAAGGCCCGAGCGGAAATGACTTGCCCACAGGCCATAGTGGGCGGTGGCAGAGCTGGGGGTTAGTTGAGGTCTCCCAACCCCTAGTTCAGAGCTCTTTTGTGCCGGTGTAAGTGGTCCTCCTTTCCCGCACATCTCCCTCTGGAACAGTCTCCTGATTCCTCCTGCAGAGGTGAGGTGGCTTCTCGTGGGTGTCCCACCTTCTCTTCGGCTTGCCTCTGAGTACCTACTACGTGTCGGCACAGCTGTGTGGGAGAAGGTCCCCACCCTTGGGGCCCTGACAGTTTCGTGTGGGAGATAGACATATAAACAGCTCCAGTACAAGGCAGGCTGAAGTGATACAGAGCAGCAGCACAATGCAGCGTGGGCCCTAGTGGCAGACAGCTCTTGGTTCTGGCACTGCCACTAAGCATATAGTGGTGATGAGGCCCCTGCCTACTTTGGGACAGACCAGGAAGGCCTTTGATTCAGTGCAGATGAGCGTGGACTCAATGTAGTGGCAGGAACCACAGGTTTTAGGGGGAGGTGTAACCACAAGTGGCCTGGGTTTAGGACGAAGGCTTTCCTGGCAGGTGGAGAATGGACTAACCCTAGATGAAGTTTTTCCTGGTATTCTTGGCTCTGGGAATTTTCCGCCTCCTCTCTCAGTGGATAATTAATTATCCTTCCTAAGGAACTGATCAGATGGGGAACTGCAGGAAATGGTTTGGGACAAGGATTGTGTAGGCGTTGGAGGGAGAGTGGAGAGGATGTGCATCAGGAGAGGGGGACACGTGCCAAGCGGCAGGAGGGAGGGGAGCTTGGGCAGGCTGGGAATTTAAAGCAGAGTGTGGGTGGCTCTCTGGGAGCCAGGTTCCTCAAAGCTCCTCTACTCCTGGTCCCTGGTGGGTAAGAGGGGTAAGGTTGACTGGCAGGGTCCAACTTTTCTGAGTCAACAGGGGCTGGAGTCCTAATGGGAAAGTGCGAGGCAGTATGACCCAGTGGCCCGAGCACTGGGCCCAGTGTCAGAGCCTCACTCAGGCCCAGCTCCCCTGCTCAGCTATCCTTCCACATCTGAAATTCCGTTGTTGTGGGCCGGGCCTATTCTAGCAAGTGTGTGTGCAGGGGGTACCCTCTCCTGGTACAGAGCACTCCTGCCATCTTAGCTCCCAGTGGGCCCAGAGCTTTAGTTGTGGGCCTCCCCTCTGCTCCTGTTTAGCCTTGCCAGTTAAGCAGTGGTTGTCAATGTCCTAAGGCTTCTGGGAAGCCAGGCTCCATGTAACTGAACCACAGTGACCAGTGATTAGCAGTGAGGAGCAAGTAGGTCCCTACATCTGAACCCAGGGGCGAGGCTGCCTGTGCAGGTGCCTGGATGGTGGAGATTCAAGGCATCCTTTGGGATAGTCATGGGTTAGTATAGCCTGGTGGCTGAAGGTGATCAGAGTCCAACAGACCTGGCTTTGAATCCCAGCCTCACTCCCTGCCAGCTGTATGGCCTTAGGCTGAGTACCTCACTGTGAGCATCGTTTTTATGGAGACAGTTCTCCCTGCATGTCTTTTTTTAACCACACACCCCCATTTATAATTGAGAAATATCATACATACATATATACAGTGGAGTGCACTAATCTTAAAGTCTGCAGCTCAATGATTATTTACAAATATTTGTATCCATGTTAACAACCCAGACCCAGATAGAGGACATCTATGTACCCCTCCAAAGTCCCCTCCTGCCCTTTCCAGTCTGTATCCCCACACTCCCCTGAGGAAACCACTATTCTGACTTCTGTCATCATCAGTTGCTTGTGCAGGTCTTGAACTTCACATAACTGGAATCAGACAACAGGTGCTCTTTTTTTGTCTGCCCTCTTTTGCTTAATGTCTTCGTGAGGTTCCTCTTGGTTGTCGCATGTACCAGAGGTGTGTTCTTTCTATTGCTGTGTGGCATTGCCTTGTGTGAATATGCCATAAATGGGTCATTCTCCTGTTGATGGGCATTTGGGTTGGTTCCCTTTTTTGGACAATTATGGATAAAACTGCTACAAACTTGCTTATACTCCATATTTTTTGGTGAAAATTAAATGAAATAATCTATTACAGTAAAGTGTTTGATGCTGAGTTTTAACTTAGAGCAGGTGCTCAGAAAATTCTGCCCCCCACCTGATTTTTGGGGGTGTGTGAGAGGGGGGTGGTTCCCTGGCTGGGAATCGAACCCAGGCCGCGGCGTTGTGTGCGCCGAAGCCTTAGCCACTACACCACCAGGGAAGCCGCCCCCCCCCCCCCGATTTTTTTTTATTGTTGTTCATAAAAAGAATAGAACTCCAAACACTACATAAATATTTAAAGAGAAAAACACAGGTCATGTGTCTTTCACGCTCCTGCTCCACTCTTCATAGTTCAGTGTGTCTGCCTGGACTTTTCCTTGCATTGTGTGAAGTTCTTTTTCATAAAAATAGTTTCATCGTCATAATTGTACTGTCTGTACTCTTTTGCAACTTAACTTTTTTCAGTAAGTCTGATCTTTTAAAAGAATCCCCTTACCTGCATCGAAGGAACAGCTTTGAGAGAGACGGGCGTGGGTGAGCTCCTGAACCGGTCCCTCGGGGCCTTCCTCCCTGCCCGGCAGGGGTGCCGTCAAGCTTCCTTCTCTGTGGAGCCCAAGGTTTGGCTTCTGCAGCCCTGGCTGCAGGTCCTGGCTCCGCTGCATCCTCCCTGGGTTTGCTCTTGGGCTTTAATGCCCAGAGCTTTGGTTTTCTCATCTGTGACACAGGAGCACTCACACCCACCTCAGAGTGATGCCGTGAGGTTTAAATGAGGTAAAGTGTCTCAAAGCGAAATGGAAAGTGATCCATGTATGCTGGTTATTACATAAAACCACGGGCCGTGGGAGCTATAGGAGGCCTCTAGGAAGCTAACCTAACTTGTTCTCTTCTACATCAGGAAACTCTTGTCCAGGGAAGCCTGCAGAGCCTGCAAGTGCTGAAGCCAGAACCAAACCCAGGGGACATCACAGCCCTGCCCCAGCCCCCAGTTCTCAACCTCTCTGGGCCAGAGCTTGGCTCTCACTGGCCTACTTTTTTATCTGCAGGACTCCCTGCTAGGGAGGAAGGACACCCCAGAAAACTTCCCAGCCACATGCTCCCCCTTAGTCCTTGGCCAAGGCCATACAGTTGACTCTTAAGTTCCAGGCAGTGATCAGTGCCCACCATCCTCTGGTTCAAGAGGGCAGGGAAGCAGGAAGGTGGGGCAGAGCAGCGGGGACTTGGAGGGGAGGGTATGCTCCCTCAGTCTAGGCCATGGTGCCTTTCCTGTCCTAACGTACACCCAAACCTGGGCCTCTGTCCATCCCCCAGCCCCACAGAGCTCACGCCCTCTCCCTAAGAAGTCACATTAGCACCCATGCTCCCTGTCCTCTCAGGCAAATGATGGCTTAGATTTGAGTAGTCTCAGACTTTTCTAGCTCAGTGTTTTGATCCCCTGAACCTTTGCTCTCACAGCTTCTGTAAGAGGACAGAGAGGAGTGCCCCAGGCCTGTGAGATTATGGCCTAGGCTGAGGTCAAAATCCGGAAACCAAACCCTGACTGGCATGGGCTAGGGCCTGTGCCTTATTCACCCAGCTCCTCCCCAGGAAGAATTTGGCGTGATAAGGTTTGCACAGTACCGGCCCAGGTGGGCCCCACTCTCCCCTGTGTTTAGCTACCACACCCAGTACCAGGTACACGGTGGCAGAAGTGGCTCCTCCTGCTCTGGCTGCTGCCTCTCTTGGAGCCGCAGCTCATTATAAAAGCACCCATGGCAGTGATATTTGGGAGCCGGGCGAGTGTCCTGTTGGTCGAGGGTGGGGTTTGGGGAGAGGCTCTGAGCCCTGGTATCTGCGTTCAGGCGAGGTTGTGGAGTGATATGTGTTCTCGTGGCAGTGAATGGTGATGTTGCAGAAGTCCTGCACAAAGAATAGGAGGCACCGCTACCTCATGCTGGAACTCTTGCCTTGCACAGCACCATTGTGTGCCTTCTGCCTTCATCATCTTGGTGGCCTCACCTGGTCCAATGAGGTGAACAGAGGTGTCCCATATTATAATGAGGACCCTGAGGTCTGGAGAAGTTAACTAGCTAACCCAGGGTCACATGCACAAGAAAAACTGATAGAATTGAATGACCTTGAATCCTAGGAAGCCAGAGGGAAATAGCTAGGGCAGTGACTGGCATCCAGGGATAGTGTTCATTTCCTTCCATTGATAACAGCGCTAGGTGTTACCATGTGAGGCCCTCAGCCTGCTCCTGTGAACATTCTGAGACAGCTTTAGTCAGATCCATCCTCTGGAGAATTGAGAAAATAGTTACCCAGCTATTTGCTCTGTGGCTCAGGTGGTTGAGAAACGCCCTAGGGGAGGAACACTTGTCATCTCCGAGTCAGCTTCCCGGACTTGAATCCTGCTCGGCATTGACGCGACCAGCTAGGTGGCAGGTCACCTAACCTCTCTGAGCCTCAGGTTCCTCATCTGTGATGTGGGTGTGGTAGTGCCTCCCTCACTGGGTAGTTGTGAGGACTAAGGAGTCTCCAGTGAGCATCAGTCTCCATCATAATCAGCTTCTCCGTCTCTGAGGAAGCTGGGCAACTGAGCTGATTAGAACCAGGGCTCCGGCCTGGGTCCCAGGCCCTTCTGGTCCTGCCCTGTGTGGCTGCTTCCCCAGTCTCTCCTGCTGCCACAGGCATCCCGGCAGGGCCCTGCCCAAGTGTAAGCAGGTGCAAAGGGAGGCTTTCTTTACTTCTTACTGAGCATGGGGCAGGGGCTTCTAGGGGTGGGCTGGCAGCAGGCAAGGCATGCTCAGGTCGTCTGATGGGCACCCAGCTACCAGCCAGCCAATTACGCGTAGTACATCTGAGCCAGATCCTAGACCCCGTGCTGTGAGGGTGAGCACAGCATCAGGAAGCAGTTACAGGATGTTTCTTATTGAGCAGCTTGGCGTGAGAGCTGAATGTGGCCTCTGGGATCTGGCAGTCCTGGGATCGAGTGCCAGTTTTGCTGCATACTGGCTGTGTGCCATTTGGCCAAGTTCTTTAAGCTCAAGCCTCAGTTTCTCCCCTGGAAAATGGAAAACTGCCTACCTCCTAGCATTGCTGAGGCTAAATGGGAAAGCACAGGCTTGGTGATCATTCTCCCTTCCTGTGCCCACAGGCACTAAGCAGGGGCCCTGCAGGCGAGACCCAAGCCTGGGAGGTGCTCTGGGAAGAGTTCCATTCCTGTTCACTGGGGTACCCCGTTCTCCTGCTGGCGGAGCACACACAGAACTAGAGCATAGTGGTTCTGTGAGGGGTCTTTGAGGGAACCAGGGCTTTAGGATGAGTGAGTGAGAGGCTCAGCCTGAAGTTCACCCTGCAAGTGAGTGACAGCCTAAAGTGAACTGGGGCTCCTGTGCCCAGCCCAGCAGGACAGAAAATCAGGACGCAATGCTGGAGGAAGCGTGGTTGGGCTATGGCCCTGGAGTCGGAAAGACCAGCTCTAGGTCCTTGGGTAAGTCCCTCACCTCTCTCTGCCTCAGTTTCCTCAGCTGCAGAATTTTAATGGTGATACCTACATCGGAGAACTGGGAGAGTCATGCAGTTAAGGTGTACAGAGCATCACAGTGACATGTGCGATAGAAGGTAGTTTAAACCAAGGTGGGAGTAGACGGAGGGTGGCACCGTGTTTCAGGCTAGGACTGGCTTTGGAGTATGATGAGTCTTGGGCATAAATCCTGACTCTGAGGGTGGGAGTGGCCCCACCACCTTGCTGTGTGACCTCAGCCAAGTCCCTGCTCCTCTCTGGGCTTCATTCTTTGCATCTGTGAAATGGAGGGGTTGGATTGGCATGGTCTCAAAGGGTCTGCTTTCTCTAACCTCCTGTGGCTTCTTGGTGTCCTTCTTCTCCCCCAGGAGAGGCCTGACTGCCCTTTGCTGTTCCTGGAGCCCTGGGCCCTCGTGGCATTGAGACCAAGGCCTGCAACCGGCTGTGTCCTCATCTTTTCTCTGCAGTGTCCTCTAAAGGGCAGCCTCCTCTGAGCATGCTCCACTCTCACATGCACTCAGTAGATCTCCTGGCTCCTAGAGGCCTGAGGTGATAGACCATCCCCAGTGGGAAGGGAGAAGAGGCAGAGAGAGGCCCTCCAGTGTGTCTGTGTCCTATGTCCCCTTTCTTCATGATGCTCAGCCAGCTGGGCTGTCTTCAGGAGACAAGTGAAGGAGACTTTCAGGGCATCCCCTGGAGATGGATGCCCCAGGCACCTGCTTAGGGGGAAGCTCTGGCCTGCTACCCTGCCAGCCAGTCTGAGGAACCTGCATCTGCATGGCCCAGCCACGTCCACAGCTCTTGTGACCTGAACTCAGGTACCCTGAAAAGAAGTTTTACAGATTTTATAGGGGAGAAGAAGCAGGCACAGTGGGGCTCCGGTGGGCTTCTGCTGGCTCTCAACCTCTACACAGCCTCCTTCAGCCTGGTCACCTCTAGAGACTCCTGCCAGCTAAGGCTGAGCCTAGAACCTGTGATGGTGGGGACAGGGTGCCAAGCTCTGCTTCAAAGGAACTGCCTCAGAGTGTGGCCCTGTCTCCTGACTCCAGCTGCTTTCTTGGCAGCTGTGCTCTGGTGCCAGCAGGCCCTGTGTGGGCCTGGGGACCAGGGATACAGAGCTAGAACCGTGCCCTTTGCTGAGTGCTTTCTTTGGCAGCCCCCTTTGCTCCAAATCTATAATCTCATCATATCCTCAGAACAGCCCTTTGAGGTAGAAATGGTTTTGAGCCTGCTTTTCAGACAAAGAAACTGAGGCTGTGCCTAGGAGACATGGCTAGTAGATGGCAGAGCCAGGAAACCAGGCCGCTGAGTTCTCATGACCAAGCCGTCCTTTAACACGGGGCTCCCCGCCTCCCCTGACCGATGACTGAGGTTGGGTTGAAACCTTGGACAGATCCCTGAGGTGACATTATTGCTTGTTTATCCAAATGTTTTCCTTCCCAGCATCTCACTCAGGATCTCCCAGCCTGCACGTGGCCCCACTTCCACTGGCCCAGCCCTGCTTGTGGCCCAGGCCCAGTTTCCTCTGCCTCAGTCCCCCAGGGTGCCCAGCCTCCGAGAGAAGCTGCCTGTGGTACAGGCTGCCGCCTGACTGGTAGGTAGGTCTTCCTCTCACTGGGGCCTGGCTGTGGGGCTGGGCCGAGACTCCAGAGTGAGCCAGGCAGTGAGTGATCTCTGTTCCAGCGGAGGGCCCAGCCCCTCTGGTGTCACGATTTTCCTGCTGTGCTCTTAGGGAATCCTAGTCAGGTACAGCCACACAGGGCCACAAAGAAGGTCAAGCCCTGGAGGGCAGACATGCTGAGGGCTTCCCAGGAGCAGAGGGTCCCCGTGCCATCCCACCCCTCCATCCAAGATGTGTCCTCTGTCCCCTTGTGTCTTCCTTGAAAGCAGAGCTGACACAGTGATTGCTGTAGCTCACTGGTGTTTGATTTGTTTTTCTCTGAGTGTTTTTACCTCCATTCACTCTTCCTCACAGCTAACCCTGGGTCATGAGCATTGCTCATCCCCATGATAGGAAAGAAGTGAGGCTCGGAGCAGGATCGTGATTTGCCAGAGATCACACAGAAGTTCAGGTTAAGGACAGGGACAGAAGTCAGTTCCTATGGTGGCAGACCGAGGCTCTTTACACTGCCCTGTGCTGCCCTGTGCAGTCTCGCTCCATATGAAGACTATTCTGGGCCCAGATGCTGCTCGTTGGCATGGACAGAGATGGTGCGTGTTACAGAGCCCAACTTTGTCCAACAGCAGAGCTCGTCAGATGTCTTAGGTGAACAGGCTCTCAACACACCTCTGAAGATGGGGAAACTAAGGCCAGAGAAAGGCAAAGTCTTGTTCAAAGCACCTAGTGAATTGGTGGCAGGGTCTAGACTGGAGCCCAGGTCTCTGATCCCCAGCCTGGGCTTGGCTCAGGCCCTTCCTCTCTCTGAATGTAGCTTTCTGGTGTCTTGATGCATGTGGAAAGGAGGGCTCACCTATCCTGCTGGAGCATGCAGGAGCCTAGACTTAATGGCTGTGCCCTGAACAGCTCTTCCCCACCCCAGGATGCTGAGACCAGGGGGCCTGCACCATTTTCCTTGACTTCCTCCCTCAGGTGTTTGCAGGTAGGACTTGCACATGATCCCCAGATCAGAGCCCTCCAGTGGCTCTCCCTGGCTTTCCAGGTTGACTCAGAATTCCCTCTCAAGGATATTTAAGGCCCTTTATAGTCTGGGCCTGGGTGAGCACTGGACTGAGAGTTACCTGACTCTGCTGCTACCCATGTGATATTGGGTAGGTGTCTGAACCTCTCTGAACTTCTGTTTCGTCATCTCTTGTCTACTTCCCAGGGTTTTGGTGAGGACCATAGGAATGGCTGCTTTTTGACCACTTAAGTAATCATTTCCTCTGCAGCCTTCGCTGTCACTTGTACCCGATAGAGGTCTTCCACCTACACTGCTCATTCTCTCATCCTGCCTTTCCACATGCTGCTGCTTTGCCCAGAAGGCCCTCCTTGATCCTCCCTAACTCCATCCCTTCCTTCAGTTTCAGCCCTGTTCAGCTAGCGTTTAGTGCACACGATCTGAGTGCCTGACACTGGAGATTAGGTTAAGTCAGACGGGAATTCTGCCTGCGAATAGGCGTGCAGCAAACAAGTCTCGATCCTTGCCATGTGCCAGGTTCTGTGCTAAGTGCTGCAGAGTCAAAGGTGAGTATGACCCTGCCCTTGAGGAGCAGTCTGGAGTGGAAGACAATGAAACACACGGTGTGAGCATACTCTCGGTGGAGGGCTATGTGTCCTAGGCTCTGCAGGACTGAGTGTGACTACTTTCTGCCCGTCTTCTCGGGCGCACTTCAAGCTCTGTTCCCTGAGTCATTTTCTCTCCATGTCTTTCTGACCTTTCTGAGAGGCCAGACAGACAAAAGCCCAAGTTGAGGGGTACCCAACACCCCTTATTCATTACCATCCCAGACACAGTGAACCACATAATAAACTCTGTTGCTGATAGAGCTGGGAGGGGTGGAGGGGCCCCCCCGCCTCCCTGAACCCCGCTGTTCTCTCTCCCCTGCCTGAGGTTAGTTCTCCCCCTGCAGCTCCCCCTCCCTCCTCTGTAGCAGCTGAAAATGGGGCACCTGACTCACTTTCTGCAGGGCTTGTTATCCTGGAAATGGTAGAATTTCTCTTTGTGTTTCTTTCCTATTGCCACCTCTCTAAATTCGATGATATCGCATGCAAGTTCAAGTTATATATAATGGATGTAATTCATTGTTAGGCTTCTAAGTTAAGTGACTTTCAACTGGAAGGGACACCAAGAACAATAAGTATTTGAAATATTCAATTTTGTAAAATTTGCATTTTGCAAACTCTATCCTACCCCATAAAAGGAAAAGAAAAGAAAACTCCAGCTTTCCCATAGCTCTAGTTTCGGGAAATGGAACCTGTCTTATCAAGCCTCTTGTTTCTTCCACTACTCCAGGTGTGGGGCAGACTGGTGCTTGGAGCTCCTGCTACCTGCTGCAAGACTCAAGAGTCAAGGACAAAGCCAGGGTGGGGGCTGGGTGAGGGAGGGGAGAGCCCAAGCTGGGAAGCCCCACACCTGGGGCCCCAGAAAAGGAAGGGGGTGGGATGATGGCTTGAAACCAGATGAATCCCAGGTTCTTCTCCAGCTCAAGCATTCTGTGCTTTTATCCCTTCACCCTCACGGTGAAATATGGGGAGCCAGGAAGGGCCTCCTTTGCAAGGGATGTGGTTTAGATTTTTCTGATGCCAGTGGTACTGCAGGGTCAGCCACAGAGGCAAGGCCTGCCTGGGGCTCTTAGTGGAGGATCTCATTGTGAAGGGACTGTTCAGTACATCATGGCACAAGCAAGGCCATATGGACAGTGAAGTCACTCAATGGGGGTTGCGAGGGTTGGGGTCTGGGGTCATCCTGGGTCTGAAACACTGCTCTGTAGCCCTGTCTCCTTGGTACATGTAAGTGGCCATCCCTCCAGTGTTCTCTTTACTTTTCTTAAAATGGGGAAAGTAATAGTACCTACCATTAGGATTGTTGAGAAAATTAAATGAGATGCTGCAGTAAAGTGCTCAGTGCAAGTCTCTGCCTCATTGAAGTAGTTATAACGTGGTATGTAGAATATCCCTTTACATAAAAATTTTAAATTACAGATGCAGAAAGGTTTGGAATTTCGTACCCCACGCTGTTAGCAGTATAGCTATGGGGGTTGGAGGGGGCAGCACTTTTGCAGTGGGTATAGGGAAAGGACAGTTACTGGGAGGTTATTCTTCTACTTCATGCACTTATGTGCTGTTGGGAAAAGGTTTTAGATGACCACGAGCAATATATTTATATTTAAATGAGCATTATATTTCCATTTTGAAAAAAATCCAAAGAAACCAGTGTGTATCACATGGTCAGGGACCCAAACCAGGGACCCAAAGGCAAGAGAGCCTTTGGAGCCTGAGGTCCTATCCCACCTCTCCGAGCTGCCACTCCTTACTGGCTGCCTGGAGACAACCTTCCTTGCCAGGCCTCTTGTTGCCTGTTGCCTCTGTATCTTGTCAACACACAGGGACTTTTTACTGCTAGTTCCTGATCCCAGTCCCTACCCACCCCCTCCTGAGTGAGTCATCCTCCACCTGGCTGCAAGGGGACTCGCAATCCGATGCTTTTCCTGTAGGGGGTGGGGAGAATCTGCCGTAGTAAATTTCATTCAGCAAATGTTTTTGGGGAGCTCGGGTAGGGCTAGGTACCGAGAGGTGCTGCTCTAGCTCATAGTGGGGTGAGGTGGGGTAGGAACCACTGTAAGGGGTATTTGAGACCTGGGAGGAAAGGCTGGTGAGACTGAAAGGCAGGGCGGGAGCAGAACCTTACCCAAGGCCAGGTCAGGGACATTCAGGGCCAGGCCTGAAGGTCAGGGGACGCTTTGAGGCCTGCAGCATCAGCTCCAGCCCCTTGGCACAGTTTCTTGCATGGCTGGTCTGCTCCAGCTGTTTGCAGCATCTCCCTCACTGGACAGCCTCGTTTCCAGGCTGGCTGGATGAGGCTTCGGGGCCCTCGGAAGACTTGCGATTGCCTGTCTTTTCATTTGTTCACACTCTTCCCCTGCCGCTCCCCTGCCCTCAAGACCCAACCTCAATCCCCATCCTTTAGGAATCTTCCATCATTCCCTTAACCTGCTTTTCCGGAGCAGTCACCTTCGTGGGGCCCAGGGCCATGTGCTGGGATGCCAAGCTGACTAGAACATCAGCTCCTGGCTCCTCATTCAGGAGGAGCCCTGCCTCAGCCTGGGCACTTCAGGGAAGGCTTCCCAGAGGCGGTGACACCTGCCTCACTGGGTTTTGGGAGAATGACGGGGAAAGGCACAGAGAGCGACTGCCCCCCACCCCCCATGGGGAATGATCCCTACCCAGGTACTCAGAACAGATTGTGTGTGTTAGGGCTGTTTTTACAGGGAGGCATATTGCAGACTTGAATTCTCCTGCTGCTCCTGGCAGGCTTAGTTCTCATTGACACAGGGTGGCACAAAGAACTGGCAATTAGGAGACCTGGGTTTTCATTTTGACCCTGCCACGTCCCAGCTAGGTAGCCTTGGGTAAGTCATTTCATCTCTCGGGGCTGCAGTTTCTTCACCTGGCAAATGGGAGTCAGCATGAGAGACGGAATGAGAGGAGGTAGGGAAAGGGCCCAGCCCAGCGCCTTGCATCAGAACCTCTTGAGTGTCCAGTAAGTGCTTTTTCTCCTCTGTGCTGGAGATTGTATCTTAAGGTGAATCGCTGGTTTACATTTTTTAACAATTGTCATTTGTTGGACGACACCTGCATTGGATTTTGAAAAGCAGGTAGAAGTTCAAGGTGAAGAAGCGTTTCCCTGTATGTGTGTGCACAAATGGGGTTTGGGGACTTCTGGCAACTGGAGTACAGGGGTTAGTGTGGATTAACCCTGTGGTTCAGGAGCTCTAAATAAATTATCTCAATGATACCACCACCCTCTGGTGGCAGCATCACCCCAGTTACAGAGAAAGGCCCAAGACACAAAACATATGTAACAAGTATTGTGCTAAGTGTTCTGTATACATCATTTAATCTTCGTAACAGCAGTCATGTTTGGATATTGGCAGAGGCATGGTGAAACCAGCCTGCCTTCCTCCTTGTTTTTCTCTTCCCTATTTTTTCATTTAATTATTACCTATACATCCATTTGCTAGGTACCGGTCCTTGCGCTGGGCTTTTGAATGGATACAGACCCTAGAATGGCTTTTCTCCTGCTTTTCTCTCTGACAAACTTCTGCTGATCCCTCAAAGCCCAATTTAAATGGTCCCTGCTGGGACCATCATCATCTTCTACTCTTGAAAATTCAGAACCATCCTCACCTCCTTCCTCTTTCCAACACTTCACATCTAAAAGTCAGTTTTATCTCAGTTCACAAATAGTTACTGCCTACTCTGTGCTGGAAACTGGAAATCCAGATGATTCTAGAAAGCTCCCACCCTTAGGGAGCTTAAAGCCCAATGATGGACAAGTGCGTACCAACAGGGCATGAGAATGTAGAGTGATTCATGTTATACTTGGGTTTTGAAGAAAATCAGAATAACAGCAGTCACCATTATTTTGCTAATATCAAGTGCCAGCGTTGTTTGGCATTCTTTACCTGTATTTCCTCCTGTACACCAGGAACCCTCTGAAACAGGTAGGAGATAGAACAAAACCCAAGGTCACCCAGCTAGTCAGTGGCTGCATCCTGATTAGAACCCAGGGCAGGGTGGCTGGTGCCATTTGTCTTTGTCTCTGCTAGTCTGGCTGGGAACTTCCTGGAGCAGGGCTGAGACTGGTTTATCTTTCTCCCTGGTTCTCACAGCTGATGTTGATGGTGGGAAGAATCAACACTGAGAAGAATCAGAGCCCCTCCTACCTTAAAGGACAGTCCAGCCCCAGTGGAAACTGGAGCTGAGTAGTCTAATCGTTCCCACCGCCTGCCCTAGGACTTCAGTGGAAAAGACTGATCCCTTCTGACTGGGTTAACTTGGGAAGACTTCCTGGAAGGGGCAGGCTTAAATGATAGGAACAATTTCCCAAGGTCTTTATTAGGCCACCAGAAAGAAGGAGAGCAGTAGCAATACTTCCCTAGAGAAAAGCTCATGGAAAGAAATACCACATCTGGCCCTCTGGGAACCATGTTGGGCCTCTTTAGTCCTGGGCGCTGATGCTCTCTCTCCTTATAAACAACAGAATAAAACCAGGAGTAATGTGGTGGCTGGCTAAGAACACAGACTGCCTGGGTTCAAATTAGTTACCAGCAACTTGACTTTGAACAAGTTGCTTAACCGTGTTTTGCCTCAAGTTTCCTCATCTATAAAATAAGGGGATGGTAATTTTGACCTCCCAGAGCTGCGGTGAGGTGCAAATGAGTTAAAAAGTATCAGAACACACTGCTATAAACTGTAGAGTGCCAGGCTTTGTTGAGAGGTATTACCTTTCATCACTGTAGTTGAGACTGGTTGCTGGGGCAGTTGAAGAAGGAGTTAAAGAAATGGAATCGTGTGCAACCAGGAATCCCTTGGGACCTGGCCAAGTTGCAGTCCCAGAGTCCC
>PVJL010007587.1:33938-76397 GCA_004026885.1 Lyroderma lyra | reverse complement strand
CTCTTTCCATCCCCTTATATTTAGCATCCCCCCCTCCTCTCCCACCCCCTCCCCTTTCTCCCCTCCCTAACCCACTCGTCCCCAAATAAACTGGATAAAGAAGCTGTGGTACATATACACAATGGAATATTACTCAGCTGTAAGAAAAGATGAAATATTGCCATTTGCAACAAAATGGATGAACCTGGAGATCATCATGCTAAGTGAAAAAAGCCAGACAGATTGTCTTCTTAATCCATTCCTTTAAGCGAGGGGACAGCACTAATACCTATTGTTAGCTTGTTACCTGTTTAGCATCTTTCTGAGAGTTGCTTGAAAAGGTCAATGGGCCAAGGGGAGACACAAAAAGCATTGCTTTCATAAGAATGAGCAGCAGAGTCTGTTGCTTCCATGAGTTTATATTCTAGTGTTGCATGACTTTTACTCACCATTCAGACATAGCTTATTAACACTAAATCAATACACACCTCCCAGGACAGCACAGGTTGTGTCTATGCTATGCCAAAGAAATCTCTAATTAATTAAATGTGGTTAAAAATAAATCAATCAGAAAGGTCATTCAACCTCAAGCCACACTGTCATGCCCTGGCACTACTCAATCATATTAAAATACTATAAAAAATACTAGTGTGGGCTGTAGAACTCAAAACTTTTATTAACATTTTCACGTAAGTAAATTCAATAATTTTCCAGTGTCCTACAGCTAGGGTTAGGACTCACAGATCCTGAATCTTAATCATACGTGTTCCACCACATGCAACGGGCCACTTCAATATTGACTTTGTGGCTCTGATCGTAAATACTGTATTAATTGCCATATATTATGTGCTATTTTTCTTTTAGTAGTATACCCTAGGATGAACCATTTTAGATGAGGACAATTTACCATTTAGCCATTGTCATAAAAATATGTAAGAAACCATGGCTCTCAAAAACACTAAAGCAGCCCTCCAAATCCCTTGACCACACAGAATCCTCAAGCTAGCCTCTTAAATGTACTGATATATTACACATTCCCCTTCAGAAACAAGGTGATCACCCTCTAGGGAGATTCCAGTTCAGTACGGGTGAGGTGGGGCACAAGCATTGATTGGTATCATGGGAAAGTGCCCTCAACACCCCTGATCGTGAGACAGAGTTTGAGTAAGGGACCAGGCCCTAGAAAGCAAGCCATAGGGGTCTTCCTGATGCACAGATTGAAAGCTAACATTTGGCAAAACACTTCTCTGGTCTAAGGCTTGGTTCAGCTAGGACTGAGTCATTTCAGAGTTGTCTACAAGCCATGAAATGAAACCGGTACTGGATGGGTTCATGCAGTGGACTTTATTACTCATTTTGCAAACCCAATTCCCTGCTCCATCCACATAAAGACAAGTTCTCTAGAACTGTTTCTGTCCATGAAACTTTGATTTCTCAAAGTGAGGGACCAAACTGACCCAGCATTATAGTTAGCGTTAACTGTGGAAAATGTCACCCTGCTAATAAAGCACTAAAGACTCAAAGATTATTTTCACTTACTCATTTAATTCATTCATTTACTCATTTGTTATTTTTAACAACCAGCAAATATCTTTTGAGTACCTACTGCATGTCTGACTAGCATTATGAATGGACAGAGGATATGACATGGTCTTTATACTCTAGGAAGCCATAGTCTTCTGAAAGAGGCAGGTACCCCAAACAAATATTTAAAGTCTACCATGGCAAACGCTGTCACATTATCTGCAGAAAGTGCTGTAGTAACCCAGAGGTAAACTATATTCTGACTGGGAAGCCAGAGAGGAGAGAGAAAGAAATTAGTGAAAACTCAAGAGAGATGACATTAGAGATGGGGACAGCTCGGATAGCAATTGGTACCTCCCGAAAAAATCTGTCATCACAATAAATGGAATTTTAGGAGATATTTTTTTAATCAAAATTGATGCAACCTTTTTTAATTTTGCCTCAGGCTCCAAGATTGCTCATAACAGCACTGTTACTGATCCTATCTTCATTTAAAAATTAGATTTTTTGTATATTGTGAATATTTTTACATTAAGTTTGAATTTTTACAAAAAAAAACACATTAAATATTATTTATCTCATTTACTGAGTCTTTTGTGCCATCTAAAATGCTGTGCTGGGGAAAGTGCCTCACCTGCCTCATCCCAGTCATGGTCCTTCCCGAAACCAAGCAATCTTTGTGATGAGGGAGTAGAAAATCAGTCCATTTTCCACCCAGTCCATTAGACAGACCAACGCAAACTGTCAAATTAGCTTCCCCTACATTACGTAAAAAATGACAAGGTCGAACCTGCCTTCTTGGAGAGAAAACCTCAAGTTCACTGCCATTTTCCTTCCATTGTTTAGCTCACTGAAGGCACCAACACCTGAGACTGGAAGTACACAGCATTTGAGAGCCATCTCCATGGCCTACCAGTCAGTGCCTGGGATTCCTGGTGTCTGTTAATGCATTTTCTTTAAGTGAAATCTGTACTTCAGAAAATGGCCTTACCCCATCATCAGAAATCTGAATGGAATCCATTGCTATTTTCCTCCCTTTTACTAAATTAACACATTTGGCACTGGTAAATAAGTTCCCTTTAGCTTAGTAAAGCGAAAAAGCTGATGCCAGTCTCTCCAAGAGGGCAGGGGGATAGAGTTATTTCCAAGAATTTCAGACTATAATTTTTACATTATAGTACTATTATCAAGAAGTGGTTTTGTTTGGCTTATCTTTTTCCATTTATTTTCTTTTGTATTTAGAGATAGACATGAAAATGTATGTATTCTCTATTATTTCTTTGAAATATTCTTCTTGTTTAAAAGGGGAAGATTGGTATTGGGAAACCAGCTTCATGACAGAGCAGTTATAGGTGGGTAAATGAAAGAACTGTATGTGGAACAACACCCAGGCCTCTGGCTTCTGGTATGTGGCTTCAAAAATGCAGCATGTTAAGAAGTGAAAACACTTAGGCCCACAAAACTGCCTCTCACCCCTGGAGTTCATAACTTCATTGATTTTAGTCTGGATTTATGACATCATTTGTCCCTAATAAGAGCTACTCACCTGCACAACTCTGTTAGAAAAAAATAAAATATAATCTGGCAGGGCAAAATAGAAAAACCAAACCAAGTGAGGGACTGAAAAATTCACTGCTTTTGCCCTGATTTTTTTGTTCATTTATAAAACTTGCTCTGTAAAATGTGCCTGAACAATCCATATTTTCACTTCGATCTTCCAAAAGAACAGCTAGAATTCTAAGAACCAGTAAAATGTGGCTCTTCACACCACACATGTGTTTATTAAATGTAGTGAAGCATCAGATGGAGTGAAATATCAGATCAGCGTGAGTTCAAATCCTAATTCTGCCCTGTACAAGCTCTGTACCTTTCTACCTTGGGCAAATTACTTAATCTCTCTGAGAATGTATTTGGCACCATTTGAAAAGATGGATGCCTAAATTTCTGATAAAATCATGGGTAAATGAGTTAAAGCATAGAAAATATATTGCCTGACTCATAAGTATTGAATAAACTTCTATTTTTACTAAAGAATATTATTTTAAATGTTTGCATTCATTTATATATTTTAGAAAATGTTTTTAACTTATATGATAGGTCAAAACAATTTTTAATATCATTACAATCATTTACAATATTTAAGAAACCTTCCTTTGTTTATATGGAATAGAATCATAACACAATGAGACTCTTCATATAACAACTAGCAGACATTTGACATTCAAATGAATGTCAGCACTTCAAAGCAATGCCATGAGGACACTATACACTGTTTTTGAGGAGACAGGCATTGCTCAATGGAGTTTGGAATTCCCTGAGGGAATTACCTTTAGCTACAGTTTTGAATCATGGATGAAAATGAGGCTCATTATTTTACAGTCACAGCTCATGTTTTAGTAAAACATGTATTCAACCTTATCAGCCTACTTACTGGCCAAATCTGGTTCCAAATTCCTTTTGGTTGTTTCAGAAAAAAAATCACAGCTGCTATCAAGAGATGAAAATCTGAGGTGAGGCCTATAATGATATTCACAGAAGAACAAGGCACAGATTCCAAAGGCCATTCACAAAGATGAAACTGCCAACTGTTAGCAACCTTGCTTGTCAGCACTGCTGGAATAAGACAGTGCCTCCGAAGAAGGTCACATTGAATGGAACCAAATTCAGGTTGGATGTGTACGTTCTGGACAGGTTGGTTAAATATCGGCCACTTTACTTTCCGGTCAATGTTATGAAGCCTATAAAAAGGAGGCACAAGCCTTTATAACAAGTCGATTTCCTAAACTAAATAAACATTATAACCATTTCTGTTTTTTAAAATTTAATCTCCATGTTAAGATTCTACATAAAAATATCTGTCTTAACAATAATAATCCCTCTGAAATCATATCTTTTGTAAGTTATCCTAAATGTAGAAGTGTCATGCAATTTTGATTCTGTCCTATGTAGAATGCAAATATTTTCTGGATTAAAAAATATGCAGCCAGGGGATAAACTTTTTCCACACAAGGTTAATAACAAAAATGCTGATACGTCCTTAAGTATGATGGCGCCTGGAATCAGCTCTATAATTAATCTAAATGTACTGTAATTACACTGAATGTTACTTCTGTAGAATAGTTCCAAATCATGTTTTTTTTTAAATTCTTAGATAACATATAGTTTATTTCTAATCATGGATGTAAGCATGGTTGGGTAAAGAAACATTAGGTTAAAAAGCAGTATCTTAATCAAATCAGAATTTCCTCTGAAAAAGAAATCTTTGGCTTTTGAAGAATTAACAGCATTTATTGCCTTAAAGTAGATATGTGAATCTGAGCTGAAATCCCATCACTGGATTTCTCCTCCTGCTCTCTGGTTTCCAGTTATCACGAGTACATCAATGTGGTCTCTTACCTACACACCTACACTTTCTATGACCATAAACCACCAAAACTATGTTTAAATTACACCCTGAAAACTCCATGTTGAACATATGGTTCATTCATTTCTTCAGAACAGAAGCTGGTCCGTTTTGGAAGGAACTCATTTAAGCAAAACATAATAGCAAGCATCCCTAAATTAGAGTATTATGGGTATGTGCATAATTTGATGCATAAAAACTGGATAAATATTCCAGGGCTGAAAATACAGACTCTTGCTTATGCAGAAAGATTTCTTATGATGATTTTAGTTTAGTATAGACCCCTTATCAGTGCAGAATTTAGATTCACTCCAGCAAAATACTAAAATGCATCTCTTTGATACAGGTCAGATTAGGATTAATTCTTCCTCTTCATCATGAACAACAAGTACTCACTGGGTAGATGATGAAAAGACAGAGAACCAAAAACACAGACAGATTCTAACAGAGACCAGAATCCCCATAATGACCTTTCGCTACTTTTTCTTTTTTTAAACAATGGAATCATACGTCTCCACCAAAACCCTGGTCAATGTGCTTGGTTTCTAATTGGTGAGAGCTGCTCCTGAGCAGCTCACTTGATGTGTAAGTGCCAGAGCTGGAGAGTGTGAGAAATGAACTATGGAATCCAGATAATCATGGAAGCCAGAGGTCATGGAGTCAAAACACATTATTTTGTAGTTTGGGCAACAGACCTAGAGGGGTTCATTGACTTACCCAAGGTCACAAAGCAAATGGATGGTAGAGATAGGGCTAGAATCCAAATATTCCAACTTCTAGGCCAAGATTTCTTTTGTTGGGCACCATGATGCCTGTCCTCTACAGAGGTCAACTTAGTGATACACCTTGAAAGAGCCTGACTGACTCTGCTGATGTTCATGGGCATTGGTCCACCCACTTTCCCATCCAATTGCTCCACACACATCTATAGAACAAACATCATGTGCCAGGCCTGTGCCAGACTTGTGCCAGAGGCTCTTAATTTAGTGAAGTTAATAAAAACCTAAGCCTGGGGGAGTTCCCTGATGGTGTAGTGGCTTAAGGCTTCTGCGTTGGCGCTGTCAGCTCTGTGGCCTGGGTTCGATTCTCAGTCGGGGAGTTACCCACATACCAAAAAGCAAAAAAACAAAACAAAACAAACAAACAACAACAAAAAAAAAACTAAGCCTGGGCAGCACTGAAAGGACTTAATCTAGGAATAGGGTGAAAGATTCAGTTATGGCATGGTCCCTAATCTCAGGAAGTCTGAAATCTATGTGGTAAAATGTGACAAATGCAAATTAAACCAAAGTGTCTCCTGTTATCCCCACAAGAGAATAGTCATTCTGCTTTTATTTAAATACTTTAATAATCCCAAATATTGGTAAACACTGAAGAAGATTTTCAAAATGGTTTCATCAAGAGTGAAACTGTAAAGGGAGTCCCACTCTATCTCTTTAATGCTATCTCCTTCCACTAATTGCCAACCCCACCCTCCCACCGGGCACACCTAAATCTCCCACTATTTCCCAACTGCTCCATGACCTTGCTCACATCTGCCTCTCCTCTAGATAAAACAACTGCTATTAATGAAACCTCTCGTACAGAGAAGCTTTGGAAGAATACAAAACATGTTGCTGTATCCCTAACAACTAGCCTCGCACCTGGCACATGGTGTTTTAAAATATTTGATGAATGAACGAATGAATGAACCAATCATTTCAAATGACTTTTAATAACATTTTGGTTTTTGGCACCTTAAAAGATAGGTGTCATTATTATTGTTTTATAGGTGATGGAAAAGAAGCCCAGAGATATTAAGTAATTAGACCAAGGTGACAGAGCCTATAAAGTGTGGTGTTGACCATCTGTCTATTAACTCATGCTCTGTTCATTCTTAGTCCCTGTTCTTTTCTGCTGGTCCCTCTTTGCTTTATTGACTTCGAGCCATGCTTTAAAGGTTAGGCTTCATCTTTCAGAAGCTTTCTCTAATCTAAGGGCTGTGCCATATTTCTCTGAAATAGGGCTTGGTAGTATCTTCTTCCACTGGGCTGTGAGCTGCACCAGGCCCAGGACAATGTTACTGTCTTTCTCTTGTCAGTACTCTGTAGATGCCCTTCACTTGGCAAGCACTCAGTAATATTAATGGAAGGAAATTAGGGTTGGGGGGAATGGGGAGAAATGAACAAATAACAAAGGATGAGTTGTGGGCACCACCTGAAGCTCAGGTATAGTTCAGGACTTGAGGTTATGTCACAAAAACACTTGCCTGCCTTTTGTCCACCAGTATGCAGAATTCAGTGTCACTGAAAAATGGAAACCCAGGGAAAGCATTCTGTTTGAGTGGCTCTTACTCATTCAGCTCAAGCACTTTTTATATCCCTTTCAGAGAAGAACACAGTAAATTCCATGTTATGTGTATTTTAATGCAATTTATTTTTGAAAGTTAGCATCCAAATCGAGATGTGTTAGAAATGTAAAGTATATATCACATTTAAAAGATTTGTTACCACAAAAGTGTAAAATTTCTTATTATATTTTCTTTATTTAAATCTGTGAGAAAATAATAATGTTTTAAATACACAGGTTAAAAATGTAGTATTAAAATTAATTTTACCTGTTTCTTTTTACTTTTTCTAATATGGCTGCTAGAAAATTGTAAGTTATATAGGTGGCTTGCACTCAATTGCTACTTGGCAGAGCTCATCTATATCTTATTTTGGGTAGTAGCTATCTAGGTATATGCAATTGTGAAAATTCGCTGAACTGAACATTAAGATATGTGCGTTTTGTTGTGTGGTATGCTTCAATTTAAAAAGTGCGCGCACACACACACAGACACACACACACAGACACACACACAGACACACACACATGAAAAGGTCACAGAAAAATCTCCTCTTTTTTCATCCTTAAATGTATTCCAACATAAAAGGGAAAACCACCCTGAGCATTTTCTTTTAGGAAAATAGTTTAACTAACATGAAATGTAATTATGTGAATAGTATCAAATAACATTTTTACTATTTGCAATGCCAGAATATGAGAAAAGGATAATAAAATAAATTTGAATAAAAAGATTACAACTTTTGTGTGAATGTTGCTTAAATTTTGCTACAAAAGAGATTTAAATAATTTAGGAAGTCTTCTGCACATTTCTTTTTGGCTCAGCTTTCAATTCAGTGGATCTGAAAAATGGAAGAATTAAGAACCTACTAAGCCACCTTAAATATTGAATATTTCCACTTCTTAAATTTCTATTACTGAGGTTATGCAAAATTTCAAGCAGAGTAAACTTTAACTGTAAAGATTCATTCCAAATGTTGATATAATTATCAGACCCAAGTTGTTAAAAATTAATGTACATCTTTGTTTATAAAGAACTGGAAACATTAAGTAATATGAGTACTAGAGTTTTCCTTTCACCTATGTGAAAATACTTTAAAATTAGATTTATGATGCCCTCTTATAGCTTTTTAAAAATCCCACTAGATGTCAGGTTTTTAATGCAATTCCTTGACTCACCACCAGGACAAAACTATCCGTGGGGAAACCTCTCATTTCCTGTTGTTTTGCTTTACCTCCTTCAAAGCAACAAATACACAGAATCAAGCTGAGGCCCCCGCTGACTTAGGAGTTGTCACTACAGAGGCATTGAGGGTTGTCCCTGATTTCCATATTTAGACGTAAATTGGCATTGAACAAAACTTGTTAGAGAACTATCAAAAGCCATAAAGTCTTCTGTTCTCCCAGATTTGGCTTTTTCATTCACACAAAAATGTCTGTGCTGTGAAGCAAAGACTTGCTTTGTAATATTAAACTCGGTCCCTGTACTCAAAACAAAAGAGCCAAATGACCAGACCAAGGAGCACAGGGGCTCATTCTGGAACTCCGCTCAGAACACATTGAGAACCAAATGTAATTATAAGCATTTCTCACTTAACGGCCAAGTTCAGTTCCTACAACTAACTAATTAAGCAAAATGGTTGATAAGCAAAGAGTTTAAAGGCAGATGTCTAGTGGTGTGTCGTAGCAAGATAGGATATACATATCACATGACATCACACTTATAAATGAAATATGTAGTATTGCATGTTTGCAAATGCTCCATGTAGTGAATACTAACTGACTGCAGAAATTAGACTGAGAAAGGGGATTCCCAAGACTCACACAAGCTGAGAAAGGGGATTTCCCGCATTGGAGAACTAGTCCTAAATCTGACCAGTCATTAAACAGGTAGGTTGTTAAGTAAAGAGTGACTGTACAGCCGCTCCCACTTTGCTCAGCTTGCCTGGAAAAGGAAATTCTGGCAAATGTACCCACCTGCCTAACTCCATGGGAAGAGGATACTGACCAGGAGCTTCCCTAGGCAGATAGAGCCCCAAGTCTGCAGTGCAGTCTGCTCCAGTAAGGAGGAGCTTAGTCTCCCCCTTAAACATGGCCTATGATAACCCTGCCTATAAGAAAGCCCAACAGTGAGTTCTAGACTTCCAGCAAATCAGAGCTGGTACACACTGGGCATATATATGTGGTCTTTATACCACAGTTCAACCCTAACCTTTCTACACACTCTGTGAGTTAGAGGACATGTGGCTGTGTCAGGGTTCTCAAGACCAACCTCAGGGACAAAGATTCACAGGAAGGACATACAGACATCTTAGTTATATGAGTATGTGTAAGTAAAATAGGGTCATCATACAACAAAACTGGTCATTTCAAAAAAGTACCAAGAAGAAAAATGATCATCCAGTATATGTATATATAATACCAAATGTGATATAATTCTTCTTAGTTGAAAATCCGGACTGGTTTCCATTTTAGTCTTGCTTTATGACTTAATCTGTACAAACAAATCCGTGGAAATCAGTTCCCTCCCTCTACACCGAAATTTGAACATTAAAATAATTATTTTCTACAAATGTGCACAACAGAGGTCCTGATTCCTGATACAACTTCTTTTCACAAAATTCATACAAAATTTCCTGGCTTAATATCCCAATTGTTTTCAATCTCTATCATTTTACCTACCCTGACATTTTAGTTGGCTAAATCTGAATTCTGTCAACTATTATTCTAACAAAAATCCAGTCTTAGAGAAAAAAAGCAATCCATGGAAGTCAGGGGGTAAAAAAGAGCAAATCAATATTTTGTAGCTAAAGTACAAATTTGGAGCTACAAAATTATATGGAGTAAGGGAAATCTTTCTCTAGTTCTTATAGAAAGCTATTTGAAAATGCTTAATAAACTATTAAACAGAGTAGCCTCCTTTTATGATGCTGTCTAACTACAATTGTGACTTCTAGAAATAGCAACTGGGGGAAGGAAGAGCAAAGAGTGGTAAAACCAGATTAAAAATAAATATATAAACATCACAAATTCAACAAAACCTCCATTGTTTTAATGTTTTTTTTATCCACTAACGTAATCCATGATTGTCTTCGTCCAGGTTCAGGTACAAAATGCTCACTAATCCTTGATAGCTCTCATTTTGGCATATTCAGGCCTAGGATCTACAACAGAGAGGATTATGGTACACTTGGGAGTCAGAGAGCTACAGAGATTCTTACAGGCCTGGAAAGATGAACCCTGAGGTAAAAAAAAAACAAAAAAAAACAAAAACTGATTTATTGAGCAAGAAGAAGTGGGACTGAGAGAAGAAATCATAATGTTCTTCAAATGTAGAGGGGATAGTGAATAGTTGACAGAACTTAGTACGCTCTGCAAAGTAAAATAAGAAGAAACTGATTTTATCTGCAACATGGGAAAAGCACCATAGCTATATTGGAAAATTTCCTAATAGCTTGTCTGTCCATTCCTTCCTCTATGCATCCACTCTACATATATGTGATCAAGAAGTTACTTGCTGGCCAAGTAAATGCATTTCCGAGAAAGGCTCATTGATTTATTTGATAAGTATTTGTTGAGCCTCTGCTATTTCAAGGTAAGGACGGAAATTCAGATATAATTGACATAGCCCCACCCTCAAGGCTGTGAAAACTGTGAGGAGGACACCTTTGGAAGCAAACTATACTTCCACTTACCTCGAATGGTTAATTTCTTTGTTGTGAAGAAAAATCAGATAAGCTCTAAAAGTTCTTTTTAGCAGTATAATTTTTAATTTTTAACTAAGTAAAACAAAAAATATCATAAAAAGCAAATACTTTATATCAGAGTTATTTTTACGCCAGATATGTGAAGTCTTTTAAAAATAAGAAAAAATCTATAGTCAGTGTATATTAAGGCTCACATATGTAAAAAGATTATTTTTAAAAGATAATTTTATTACTTTGGGGCAACATTGATAAGTAAAATTATGTCGGTCTCAAATGTGTAATTTTATGATACATCATCTATGTATTGCATTGTGTGTTCCCCACCCAGAGTCAGTTCTCTTTCTTTCACCATATATTTGACTCCACCTCCCTCCACCCCATTCCTCCTTTCCCCTCACCCCTCTCTGATAACCACTAAACTGTTATCTGTTTCTATGAGTATTTGTTTGTTTGCTTGTTTTGCTTGTTTGTTGCTTTTAGTTTTATATCCCACATATGAGTGAAGTCATATGGTTCTCGACTTTTTCTGTTTCACTCATTTTGCTTGACATAATAATCTCAGGATCCATCCACATTGTCACAAATGGCAGTCAAACATTATGAAATGTCAGAGAAACACCACTATGGAGGCACAGCATGATACAAGGGTACACACTGGGTCTCAAAACCAGTTCTTACATTAATTTATTCATTTACATTCCTCTGTTACATGGGGAATAATGTAGAACACATATGGCAGCCACCTTAAAGCTGGAGATACCATTATTGAACAATGGCTTCTATCAAGAAAAAAGCAAAAAGAAAGATTGCTACTAATTTTACTGTCATCATTATAGATGGTGCTATGTGTGCATGCACCCCTGCATCTTTTGTCTCTCCTCTATATGAAGAAACAAGGAATAAGATCCATTTATATATCCTTAGCATACTAGATAAAAAGGTTATCTACCTCGGTCATCTAGGAGGGCAGGTATCAATTCTGTCCCCAAAGCCACTGCTATAAATTAGATATTCTGGCTCTTCAAAATGGTTCTGGTTCTCTTTAAATATAAATATATAGTAAATGCAAAATTGAAAATCTGTAGGGGAGAAAAGAGTTCAGTAAGATTTGTAAGCTACTTTCAAATCAAAGGTTGCTACATCTGACATCATTTAAGGCTATTAATGGTACTTAAAAATATTGATGTCACTTTTTATGTATAGCAATATAATTAGCAGTACTATTACTATCTTGCCTGTGTCACTAAATACATCTCTATAAACATAATTTACTAGATGAGAAAAGTAAAAGCAATTTAAAAATAAATCTTTCCCATAACATCATGTCAAAATTAAAAAGATTACATTCTATTAACCAACATTAATGACCTACAAGTAGAAAGTTTATTGATGTTAATCAACATAGTATTATAATCACACAGTATGTCTCCGGCTGTGAAGGTGATGAGTCCCACCATTTTTGTTTTCATCTTAACTACAAAAATAGGGTACAGCCCAGAGAGTATCTGCTGATAATTCTGTTTCAGTTAAGACATGGATGAAACCTGTGCCAAATACTTAGCCCTGGAAAAGGAGAGCAATATTTCTAACCTCAAACAAGAGCTCCGATACACAACGACTGTGCCATCAGCTAGAAGTCCTCTCACTGTGTCCACAAACCAGGTGATATGAGGATAAACCATGTTCAATGACAGATTCCAAAACAAACTTGAAGCCTATTGAGAACAGTTATAAGATTAGACTCTTACTGGCAACTGTACATGGCTAGTGTGACTGGCCTATTGGAATACATTTTTCTAGTGGTGCTAAGGAAAACAAGTACCCTCATCACTATATATAAATTATGAACCCCCAGAGAAACTTAAATGTACTAAACTATTTGAGGGATGGGCTGTTCTTATTAAGGGCACTTTCTAGTTAAATGCAAAGTTCATTGAAAATGTTTTGGTCCATCCCTTGTTGCTAAAATTCCTTTGAAAATGTGACATCGTCCTTCAACTTTCCACCCTTAGTAACTGTGGTAATAAGGAACTTATAATTCTGGATCTAAGGTCATATTTGAACACTATTCAGTCCAGTAGATGCAGAGAGGTATCAGAGTGGAAATAATCTGTCCCTATTCCATGATATAACTGAGGAGTTTAATCCAATTCAACCTAACAAGTATGTGTGTACATATGTATGTGTGTGTATATTTACTTATTTATTTATCATGCTTAGAACTGAGATGAACCCTGTGTGCTTATGCTAGGAGTATGGAGAAACTGATAGCAATTTTTTTCCTTATCTCACACATGTTCACACACACAAAGACATGTATGGTGAGGACTCTCAGTCAGTTCAAGAATAAGACATATTTAAAAAAGAAAAGAAAAGGACAAAAACCTTCTTGTTTTCTTGGGGCATCAAATCATTTCCAAGCTGGGATGGTTTTAAGTAACAGTCATGAGCATAACAAAGAAGGATATGGGTAATTCAATAATTAATCCCCAAATTATTGAAATTTGGAAAATGTTCATTTATATTTAAACCTGGTAAATGTTTTGTTCAGGGAAAATGTAACCAGAGAATGAATCCAGGCAGGCTGTGACATAAAACTCAATGCCTGATGCAGAGGGTGGCCCTGGAAGGTTCCCTGCTTAGTGACCATTCACTCCAAGTTCCAAAGTGACAACCTCACCTCAGACAGTGGCAAATCACCAGCTTAAACTGAGTTGACTTTTTAGATGTTTTCTGCCTTTTCAGCTCTCTCCTATAGGAGATAATCACATATTGTGGCTTAAAAAATTTCTGCCTTCATGGAACATGGATAGAGAGAAATAAATAAGCAATAAGTATGGCAACAACGGATTTGATCACCTAGTTTAACCCTGTTAATAAAATGTGGAAAATGAGACATGCAGATAATTGAGTGTTCCACAAAAGCATCTAAATTTAAAACACTTTTACAGCACAGTATTTTCCACAATGCCACCAAATAAAAATTCTTGCATGTTCATCAGGAGATAATGAAAGCCACTGTTAAAACATCGCCTTAATAATTAAGGCTATTAAATAACAATAATAAAATTGGTCCTCTAGAGATGTACTCTGAAAAACTAGGCAATTCTATTTCCTCCAGATCTCTTCTCTCTGCCTGCTCCTACAGTGTGTTGTCCTGGGAGGGCTTTGGATTCACACAAACCTGTGTTCAAACCCCAGCTTTGATCATTTCTCCATGACCTTAAGCAAGCTGCTTTGTGACTTTTGGTCTTGGTTTTATTGTCTATAAAATGAGGAACACAGTGCTCAACTTACAGGGTATTGGAAAGGTTGACCAAGCCTATTCATAACATGCCAAGCATGTTCAGTTACTGGCACAGGCAGCGACTCAATCAACATGAGTTCCCTTCCTCTTCTTTTGCAAAAGTAAAGGAAAAGATAAGCTTATTCATTCAATATAAGATCTCTATGTCAATGGACATTAAGCTTTATCAACATTGTGCACTCAAGAGCAGGGCTTCTCAGTACTTACTGTGCATTTGTACCACCCTTGGATCTTGTGACACTGCGAGACATTCAGAAGTTCTGGGTTGGGACCTATGATTGGGCATTTCTAACAAGCTACACTCAATGAAGTTAATGCTGCCAGTCCCCAGAACCCACTTTGAATAGTTACAGTCTAGAATTGAGGAGGCTCAGATTCCAGTCCTGGCTCTGCTATTCACAGTATGAAAAGTTGTCAGGAGAGTTTCAGGAAACCACTCACTAACTCACACAGGAATGGCCAACGTCAGACGACCAGGTTCAAGCCTGGGAGGAATCAGAAGCAAAGGTTTCATTCCAGGTCTCCTTGGTGATCCACCTTGTGCTCTGGAGGACCAAGTTCCATTTCCATGTATTTATTTGCTGGTGAAGAAGATGGGAATGGCCTCAAAGATCACAGACTACTCCATGAACTTTTATCCAGCTTCCTTTTCCTTTTTTCCTATTCCTTTAACAAATACAAACCAAATTTCTGTTCAGTGCTAGTCTCTACCCTACTCAGGGCTATGCTCAAACCCATCTAAAGAAACTCATAAAAATATGACAAGAAATATTTTTTGTTTCAGTTCCCATCCCACTTCCTTCCATCTTGTGACTGCTCTTCACTCTGCAGGCACTTATGTATATGAATGAATGCCAACCAAAGTAGGGCACTGCAGATCTGCTCACTCCCTTTCAGGAGATCTAAAGAGCAATACCGTAATGCAGAAGACTTTAATTTGTGTTCTTTACCCACTTGGACCTTGAATTGTGTAATAACAATTATATATGCAACATACCCACATTAATGGATTTGATGACACATCCACTTGGAGGCATGCTATGATTAATGAACTGAGGCACTGGCTTCTGAATAGGAAATATCCTAAGTGCATCAAGGAGTGAGCAAAGAATTGACCTCACCATTTCTCTAAAGGAGAAAATATTCTAAATGCTGCTTGGGAAATGGTGATTTCCTAAGGGTTATAGGACCCTGTCCTAGGTCTTTAGAATACTCTGCTTTGCCAAGAAGTAGACTTCACTCAGCTTGACTGAGCAAAATATTTGAGTCAACTGAAACCACACACAAGGTATACTTCCTGGCACTGCATATATGAGTCACATCAGGCAGCATTTGTCTTTTCTCCACATAAATGAAGAAGTAGCAGACTATGTCCAACAGAACCAGAACTAGCACACTGCCACTGTTTATCAAAAAATTCAAAGCCCTGGTTAACTATGTCTAAAGGGATATTTAAAGACTGTTGGCATACACTTAGTACAGAATGCAACGCAACTCATTTCACTTTCAAATGATTTGTGCTAGCTAGAGGTTTGTTGCACTTTTCCAGCAAAGAATATATGTGGGAAAAGCACAAGTCATAGTACAAAGGTTCAAGGCGAATTTAAGTGTGAATTCGTTTCTGCCCTGCCAATCTTCACTCCTCAGGTTATTTAGGCTCACTGAGCTTCAGTTCTTTCATGTGTAAAAGAGGGGTACATAGTGCCTTTCCTGTGTTGTTACTGAGCATGAAATAGCTCTGTAAACTCTGAAGTACTCTACAAATGGAAACTCTTTCTGTTACACACAGAACAGAACAACATCTTCTATAATGCAGTTTGTTTAAGATTAACCTGATGTGATTCAGCAATAAACACAGACACCGGCATAATGGCAATAATAGGATATGTTGAACTAATTGAAATTTCAACTATGCTATTTATCCCCATCTTCCTACAAAGTTAATGAATTAATGAATCTTTAAAGGACAGTCAAGGAGGCCCTAAAAAGAAGATGCCTTTTGAGTAAGGAGAGAAAGTGGTAGATTACAACTTAATGGCTTCAGAATAATGGCAATTTCCCTATTTTCTTCACTTGCCTTAGCTCTGTTAATGGCTTCATTAACGGCCACACTCCCCAGTGAATAATAGAGGCCCTGGTCACATCCATCATAGTCACATCACAATAAAACCAGTTAAATACAATTCAGCACCCCATCTCATGCCAGTCAGCATGAGAAATCAGAATTGGGAGAACAAGCCATACAAAAGCCTGTATGTTAAATTCCTTTTAACAATAAGCATGCAACAGGCTACTGGTAATGAAACATTAACTGTATTATATGTGCCATGTTGAATAGATAACTATGGCAACAATAAAAAAGCTGTGAGGATGAGCTGTTCTTTATTACAAGTTGAACCACAATGTCTTTTTATTTCCTTCATTCTAATTTGGTCAAAGTAGCCTTTTTTTTTTCATAATTAGCACAGTCACGGTGAATCTACAATGTCATACCATAATCTAAAATGTCACTTCATAAAATCAGGTTGTTTGAATGACTGAGTTGTTTTTTTTTTCCCCCAAAAAACATCTGGTGCAGCTGAAAGATTTTAAAATTTTAGACCTTTCCTTTTTTCATCCATCTTGGCTATGGAGAATGAAACTAGCAGTGAGAAGGCAGTTTTGCTTTCATAAAGAATGTCAATGATTTTTACTAACCAAGGTACCAAACATAGCTGCTTCACAGCTTTACACTGCGTGCAACTGGATTTTGGAAGTTTCAGAAGTATCTCATTGCGTGATTTTTGCACAGCTTATCATGGAACAGATTCCTCTTGTGCACAAGCTACTCCTGGAAGTTAGGCTGTTTTAGAAGCTACGTTCATTTCATTTTTGGGCCACTAGGGCACCATTAAATATCCTGAAGCAATAACTGACTGAACGGGACCCTAGTGGCCTGAAACCAACTGGGACAGTTGCTACCAAAAATGCTTCATTTACTCCCAGGACGTGGTGTCTGCTCTGAGGGAAGCTAAGTTGATATAAATTATACTAAAGGGTGATCTCCCTTCTGAGAAATAAAAACTTAGCATCTGTGAAGGTGTCAGCTTTTCTTTGTTATATTTCAGTCCTATTTTATAATGCAATTTAATAGGATTCATTTTTAGATTCAGATAAAATGACAAGAAAAACACAATTGTATGTTTGTCAGTGACAGTCCTTATTCCTGCTCATATTGTATTTCCCCACCTTTGGCACACAGCTTATTGCAAATTAACCATTTGTCCCTTTAATTTTAAAAATGTACAAGGTATTGTACACTTGCAGTGTTTCCCTAATCTTTCTTTCTGGCAATGTAAATATGAACCAGCTGGGCCTTGGTTAGGTTATAGGTATTTAATTTTAGTCTTCATCTTGAAATACTGTTTATATTTAACATTTTTCTTTATTAGCTAATGTAATATATAAACCCCCTTGCCATTCTCTTGAGTAGCCCCAGATGAATGAAAGTGAACACACTTTCAGCAGATGCCTTACAGTTATTTCTAATTGAAACAAGCTGGTGTTTAGAGCTATGAGAAAAGAAAAGCAACAATGTCTTATATCTAGCAAGTCAGATCATGTCCTTTTAAACCAGGCGTGCAGACATAATCAAACATTGAAATTTTCAGTGACATGTGGCATTTGCCCTTAATTAATGGGAAGCAAATGGCACTCTGAAATTATGAAGGCAAGAGGGAAAGCTACTATTCTGAAGATACATACTGTATGTCCAAACTGTAAGCTAGGTAGGGTACAGTTCAACCTTAGAGAATCTCTGGTGAGGAGAGCTGATGGTGGAAAATTTCTGTGGATCTGTAATATATTTTGCTTCCATTCAATGTTGAGTCTCGTCAAAATAATGAAAATTATAAGTAGATACCATGTATTTAATACCTAATAAATTACAAGTATTATGATTTCCCTGTGTAATGTTCTCCCTATTTCACAGATGAAGAAACTGGGAAGCAGTAGAGCATCAAGGAAGGATCATGGCTTTGGATCAAACAGAGCTGGCTTTCAATCATAACTCAGACTCAGCTGAGTGATGCTAAGCAGGTCAGTAAACTTCTCTAGTTTTCATTTGTAAATGGG
Source organism: Lyroderma lyra (assembly GCA_004026885.1). Taxonomy (NCBI): domain Eukaryota; kingdom Metazoa; phylum Chordata; class Mammalia; order Chiroptera; family Megadermatidae; genus Lyroderma; species Lyroderma lyra. Next base: position 58,039 of record PVJL010007587.1, on the reverse strand, counting down.
GATACTAATTATGACCTTCAGGGCAGTAAAGGCAATTAGGAAAGGAAGCAAATGTGAAAGTACAAGAGATATAATAAGGCTTAATAAATTATATTGTTTTGGATGCACATAATTTTCTTAAGACAAACTAAATTTAAAGGTTGTCCAGAGTTTAAGAAAAATTGCAACTTTATAATCCATCTCATGCTTATTGGAGGAGTAAAAAAATTCTACTTAGTAGATTTTGTCTGTTTATCTGTGTGGAACCAAAAAGATTCTGCTTAGCAGAGAACATCTCAATAAAGAAACTTGATTGACAGAAGACAGGTAGTTTAAACTCAAATTAGTGTCTTCAGAGTGGCTATTAAAGGAAACAGTATAAAAGAGAACTTCAAGACTTCAAAGTCAGCTACACCTGGTTCAGTTCTGGATACTGCCATTCATTTAGCTCTGTGACTTAAATTCTTTCTCTGGGGCTCAGTTGTTTCATCTGTAAAATGAGGTTTTGTCTTCACCTAATAAATTCTAGTGAGAACAAAATGAAGTAAGGCATGCAGAGCACTTAGCACATAACCTTGACCATAGCCAGAATTTGTGAGTGGTAGCTATTTGGGAATCAAAGGTTTGTTTTCCTTTTAATAGCTGCTTATGTACTTATGCAAGTACATAAATAGTGTTTGCTTAAGTTAGTCTGGTAGATTCAATCCATGCTTCTCTAGATCTACTGAATTGAAATCGACCTAGTAAGGTGCCTTTCAACCTTGTTATTCCAAGCATGGCCTGGGACCAGCAGCATGGGCTTCTCATAGAAGCATGTTAGAGAGGCAACTTCAGGGGACCCAGCACAGAACCAGTGAATCAGAGAATCTGGGGCTGGCACCAGCAATCTGCATGTTTCTAGCTATCTAATGACCTAATAAAAATATTAGGTGCAGTGCCTTACACACGTTAAGCATTCAGTACATACCCCCATAACATCTGCTTGATTAATTCCTTGACAACTAGTCACTACATTAGAAAGAGTAGATTTCCTTGGATTTAGTCTAATATCCATCTGTTTCTGTATAAGAGACTTTGATAGTAGGTAGGAGGTTGGTGTAATAACACTGAAAGCCATCTGGGGGAGGAGAAAGATGACTCATGTCTGGGTCTATTTATTAACTTGCTTCATTACAAACCATCTAAACTCCCACATGTCCTATATGGCACCACAAGGACACAGCTATCAGAGCTTACCTCACTGAAAATGACTCATTTCCTACCATTAGATGGGAGAATTGTTTAATCTTGATGCTAGTGATGGGGCCATTTCTAATTCTCTCTAAACTGCTACCACTTTCCCCACTGCTCTCAGCACTTCATTTCAGGAGAATAGGACAAACGGACACCCTACCACCACCTCCCCAAATGAGCAGAGCTCTACCTGTTGCTGTGAGTTAAGCAGCAGGGAGAAGTAACTAACACACACTGTCAGAGGATGAACAGTAAATAGACCTCAGTAAAAGCTCCTGGATCTCAGTAAAAGCTCCTGCAAATAAACAAAAGCCTACACTGCATGTTATTATCCCTAGAGCACAATGGTAGGATACAAAAGGCTCCACTTACATGAACACTTACTAGAAAGGAAAAACACCTTGGAAGTATTAAAATTTAGAAATATGTTTCTCTTCCTTTCCCCTTCTTAACCTATAGCTACCATTGCAGTCCAGGCTCTCACTAGCTTACTCCTGGACCATGCAAATAATCTCATACAACTTTATACTTTATCTCTTGTAATCTAGTGTTCAGTACATGGGAGGTTCTCAGCAAGTGTTTCTGCCAGTTGACGTGTAACCAACACCTAAGCAATGTCTTTCCTGGAACTTCACCCAACTTCACCTAACCTCTTTTTTGACATGTGTTGCCATTTCTACTGAAGTTGCTTGAAGGATATTCAGAAGTGTTCTCAATTCCATGATTATCTTTAGAAAAACTCAGGCACCTCATTTTTCATAATACCCTTGGATTAAGGTAAAATTAATGTATTACTATTATCAATTTGAAAGGTGAGAAATGGGTCCAATTATGAGTAAACCATAATTTACTCATAGTTGCATTAGGAATTGTGATGAATCACAACATCTGCTTTGTATTTGGACAAATATGAGGGACTTTCCTTTAATGTTTAAATTATTCACTGTTGTTGTACTTTACATTAAATTTGCTCATAGATCTTACCAAAATATTTTAAAAAGTGAGATCACACATTAATGATGCTTGAGTTTGCATGGTTTTTCAGATGTATTATATCACTTGAGTGTCACAAAAGTTCAGTGGGGTTGGAGGAACAGAGGTTATCATTTGTATTTCACAGATTGGGAACTGAGTTCCAGAGAAATGCTAGCTCTACAAGTTTTATTTTATGACCTGTCTGGGGTCACACAGTTAAGTACCAGAAACTAGGCCTGAATGAAGCCTTCTCACTCTAGTTCTGTGTCTCCAGGTCACATAGATCAACTGTTGATAGGGTGCTATATTAAAAGGCATTTAGCACAAACATTTAGTTTCATTATTGTCAGATTCATTTCTCATGGTCGAAATGGCATAAATGTATTAAAATGTTTCTATTGAGATAACTTCCCTTTTGACTACACAAGTTCCCCACTCTTCAAAAGAAAATTTGTTGTCTCCATCTCTCTGTCTCAAACAGTAGCTCAAAACCTGATCAATCTGCAGCCTTTGGAGGCCAGCCTTTCTTGACTGCTCCAGCAGAGCATCCCCAAAGGCATCTGGGAGATATTTTCATGTAAGTTAGGAAGATAGACACATATGCCATTTAATATTTAAATAGCACCAAGTACTGAATTCCCAAAGGGTAAGTTGTCTCAGAATAAGCATCTTAGACTGTAAGTGCACTTGCTGACCAAATGCTTCTTTTCTGAGCAAACTTTCAAGTTTAAATAAAATGTTATTTAATTAAAATTGCAAATGTTTTAGGACTTTAACAATTAATGGTTTATACTAGACTGAGTAACAGCCCTCAACGGCTTTGGGAAAATAGTAGCTTCAATTGCAAACTATAGTTTCAGATTTCACTGCCCACTGAGATGGGTAAAGAACTTTTTATTTTATATTGGCTTAATCCGTTTTAAACAAAAGTGCAGATATCATGAAGCATATTTAGTATTCACAAACAAAGAGTACAATCCCCTAAATTTATGGTTGCTAAGTCAATAATTAGGCTAGTTAAATGTCTCCTATTTTGGCTTTGAAACAACTTTTACAAGACTTGTGGTAGCAAGGTAAAATTAAAAACTGAAATTGAAAGGAAGAAAGAAACAAAATTCATGGACACACTAAATAATTTAGTAGTTTCCTGATGGTAAGTGGGGAGGAAGATCAAGGAGAGGGTACAGGGACACAAATATATGGTGAAGAAAGAAAACTGATTCTGGGTGATAAACACATAACACAACACATAGAACATGCATTGTAGAATTGTACACCTGGAACCTAGGTAATTTTTACTAATCAATGTCACGTTAGTAAATTTAACAATTAAAAAAAAGTCTGATGCTAATTGTTTTCTATGGGGATATTGATTATTTTCTTCATGAAGTTTTGATACAGGTAGTTTAAAAATTATTTTAGTTTGGGATAGCTATATTAGTTTATTCATGAAAAAAATACTGAAAGAAGTTATACCAAGTGTCTGTCTCTAGTAGCTTCATAGTAGGTTGTGGCCTCTACATGTTCAGTTCATTTAATTGGCAGCCATCAATGACACCTCAATGATGCCAACAGCACTGTGAGGAAGGGGTAGTAAATCCCCCCTGGCAACCCCAGCCCTCCAGGCTACCCAACAATGTGGGGAAAATAACCAGGCACAAGAAGACACTCACATTGAAAGACAGGTGATGGTGAGTGTCCAGGAAAGATGACTAAAGGGATATGATTAAGGATCTTCACAGATTTTTAAAGGAAAAATTGTGGGAATGGGGATGAGGAGGGCAATCTAGGCAGAAGGAAGAGTTTGCAGAAGGAAGAGCTTGCAGCAGGGGCTCAGAAGGTCATACAGGGGAGTTTTTGTAACATATCAGTGCTGGATCACACCACCAGAAAAGCAGATGCCACTGGCCAGGGTCAAGGGGTGTACAGCCAGGGTAGGGAGTTGCAGGAAGAGTTAAGGAATTACAAGGCTTGGCAGTGTAGTGATGGCAACTTTTATATAACTTGTTCTAGTAACTAAGTCATAATTTGTGCCATTTACATGAGGGCTGTCTGGAAAAAAATCCACCCATAAATGCCTCTATTTTTAATATTACATGGTTGGATGCTTTCCAGACAGCCCTAGTACATCCTTTTCAGGTTTCCATAGAGCTTTCCCACATGAGTATCATTTGATCTTCATTGTAGCCATAGATGAGGACACTCAGACATAGGGACTATGAGCAACTTGCTTAGAAAAATGAAACAGAAGTCTTTGGACTCTTGGCTCAGTGTTGGCCCACAATTGCATGCAATCCATCATCCTATTTGAGAGCTACAACGACGTTTGGACTCACATCCCTATGCACAGCTTCACTTTTTTCACTGGAATTAGAATTACATTCAAATTCTTTAGTTCTAAATTATTTAATAAGTTAGCATGAATAAAATTTGCTAAGTACAGTTTTGCTCTAAAACCTCATTTTCCCCACCAATGGATTTAGCCAGGGAAATGGAAAATCTGGCAAAAATAACAACAAGGGTTTCAATTAAGTGTGGTTTGTGAAGAAAAACCAAAGGATTTAGTGAGCTGTATTTCAACCCAAAACATTAAAACTGGAAAAGTCCTTTAGAAGACTTTTCACTCATTGTTAAGATATTGACTAACAAATACTAAAGTTAATGATTTACTCTTTAAATTTTTCAGAATACTGATGTATTTGAATCAAGGTAAAAGAAAATTTGTTTGGAGATTATACAAAACAAATTTATGAAGTCAGTAAAACTAATCAATTTCTAGATTTGTCTTACTACAATGTTCTTATTAGAATAATGACATAAATATGACATAGTGGAAATTCTCATTATTTTAAAGTCTCAAGAAGATCACTTGCAATGAATTGAGATTCTCCAAATCCATTGCCAATTAGAGAAATTAGAATGAAATAAATTACCAAAGGATAGCACGATCTAATCATCACAATTTTATGTTTTAATTTTAAAGCCATCACTATACTTGCAGATCATAATTTACACATTCCTTTTCACACAATAATTTTTTGGTGAAAGAAAGATTTATTTTCCTCTCATAATTATTGTTGTCAAGGTGCTTAAACTTTGCATGTGTAAAACCCAATCTGAATCCCAGAGACTGAAAAATAGTTGGCCTTGAAGTCTGTGCAGTGATAACAGAACATGATTGCAGAATCCTATTTTTCAGAGAAATGGGTTGAGATGAGTTCTTCCAAAGTTAGCCTTATGTGAAACAGCACTGAAAACTAGCTAAGCAGCTCCCCAAACACTGATACTTAATAATTTAACTAATGCTTGATTAATAGAATATGAAGATGGTGTTTCACCCACTGCTAAACACACATACACACACACACACACACACACACACACACACACCCTGGCACACTATTAGGTTAAGATATCTGTGTATGTCAAGTGATTTTAAGTATACACAACTGGTTTGACCAAATCAGGGCTGATTTTCTCATCCATGTACTGAGGATGCTTCTAAAATTACTGCCCAGTATTCTGCTCAACAGACAATGAGATGCCTTTACCTCATACTACATTCTACTTCTTTTCAAATGTTCTTTGTTATATCTTTTCAAGTACTTGCCATTCATCTTATTTGTTTTTACCTTTCTAAATAGTTTTCATAACAAATGCCTATGTTAATGGACAGAAGCTCTATTTTTTTTTCTAAATGAACTACCATAAAGCCATTCCTTGACCATTCTTCCTTCATTTGTGTGTTCTGGTTGTGGTCCATGTGGTTAAATAAATCTTAATGAAATACACAATAGTGTCATCTACAACCAATTACCATCAGCAATTGCTTTGTAAACACTCAACAATAAAACAATTTATTTTACTGAACAGAGTCTATGTCAGTCCAACATCTAAGTTAAAAAATAGCATGGAATCCACCTCAACCACAATTGTGCTTAATTGCTATTCAATTTGCATAATTTATACAAATTAAGGTAGACTAAATAATTAGCATTTTCATATGGTTTATTGGAATCTAAGAGGCATAACCGTATGGTTTGTTAGCAATCTGAACATATTTGAAAAATAGGTTTTGTGAGTAATTGGCATCTTGACTTAGCTTTGCACAAAACGGGAATCAAGAAAACTTAAAAATGTCAATTTGTATGTTTTGCCTTTGCTATGTTACTAAATCTAGATTTCTTAGGTGTATTTCGGTGATGATGATGAACTGATTAAAAATCACCTTCGAAGAGTGTTAACAATACTTGAATAAATAAAATGGGCAGATCACTAGGCCAATATTTTATTTTTAAAATGGTCAATTCATAATTTCTTGTAAATACTTATAGTTCCCACATGTGTACACTACCACATGAAAATAAATAAAAAGAAAAAGGAAATAAATAAAAATAAATCCAGCTGAGTTGTACAGCTTTTAAAGCAACCAAATATCTGATCTCTGGTAATAAAAATACCAATATCTCTAACTTATTATACAGAAGGACATGCTATATAGTTATAACATTTCCAAATATGAAACCAATACTTGGAAAAGCACTAACCCCTTCACCTCCACCCCCACACACACTTTCATATTGCTTTGTATTCCACAAGTACTTTCACCTACCCTGCCTCCTAGGGCCTCCACAACAACCACATCACACAGATGAAAAGACTGAGGCTCACAGAAGTATCATGCTTCTCCCTCTATATCATGCCTTACCTATAGGAAGTGATCATGCATGAGTGAATACATATTTACATTCCTCTTGAGCCAATAGAATTCATAGTAGCATTCTTGAAGATGTTGATGATATATTTTCTATTTAAAGTACAAGGTAAAAGCCAAGTTGAAAAAATGAGACTCATGCTTATGTATCATCACTACATGCAAGATACAGTATGAAAATACTAAGTTTGGAACACAATAGTTCATTTTATTTGGATCAGTACTAAGGTTAATTGTCATATTTTGTGAAGTTGAATATTCAGTCCTCCTAGTAAATACAGTGCTTTATGAAGACTATTTTAGATGAGTGATGGATGGCACTGTAGTATCTGGGTTCATCACTTCATCAACCCAAGGTGCACTTGAATATTACATTGACAATTTTATCATATATTTCACTTTATTTTTTCATATATACTTCTAATACATAAAGTCTGTTTTAATAGATAATTTTTATTTTTTCAGAATGCATTAAAATCATTTTCCTGTGTGTGTCTAGAGAAACAACGGTGAATTTGTTGTCTGTTTTCCATTTGTCCTCATCGTTTCCCAGAGTACTCAGTTGAGCACCTTGCAGACACTAGGCACTCAAACATTTGCTAAATGATGGAGCAGATAGGAATGATGTTTTAAACCTTAAATTCTCTCACAAAAACAGTCAGTGTACCACACTTACAGGCATCCTTATTGTACCCATTTCCAAGAGTCCATTTTTTTTAAAAAGAGATTTTTCTATATAAAGAATCATATCATCTGCAAATAGTGACGGTTTGACTTCTGCTCTCCCAGTGTGGATACCTTTTATTCCTTTCCCTTGACTGATTGCTCTGGCTAGAACTTCCAGTACTATATTGAATTGCAGTGGTGAGAGGGGGCCTCCCTGTGTTGTTCCTGATTTTAGGGAATATTACTCAGCTATAAGGAAAGATGAAATCCTGCCATGTGTGACAAAATGGATGAACCTTGAGATCATCATGCTAAACAAAAGCCAGAAAGAAAAAATCAAGTACCATATGACTTCACTCATATGTGGAATATAAAACTGAAAGCAACAAAGAAACAAAATCTCATGGACAAAGTCAATAATCTAGTGGTTACCTGAGGGCAAGCGGGGAGGGCATGGAAGAAGAGCAAGGGGTAGTCATATATATGGTGATGGAAAGAGAACTAACTCGGGGTGGTGAACACATAATGTATCACACAGACAATACACTTGGAATCTATGTAATTTTTGCTAACCAAGAGCACGCCAACAAATTTAATAATAAAAATTTTTAATTAAAAAAGTTAAAAAAATTTGAGGCTGAAATACAAGTGTTAGTTGTCAGCACCTGATGGTGACATGGGGAAATAATAGCTTAACAATACTAGACATTGTAAGCAGGCTAAAAAGTTGAGTTAATTTACAAGAGTAAGGAGATCTCAATGCATATGGTTAAATGTCATGAATAGAGAATGGCTTGAAAGAAGAATAAATATACTGGCATTATTAACACTGCAACATCACCCAATGCAACACTTGACAAATCATCTACCTTGGAAAATATTTTCAGCTCAAACAAGTTGGAGAGTTCTGGGAATTTTGATAGTACAATAATCATTTTAATAGTAATGATACTAATATTTATGGCACACTTATTGTGAAGCATAAGGTTATAGAATAAAAATGATGGCTACCATTTATTAAGCATCTACTCTTCAAATAAAAGGACTAGTAAACCTTCCCACAGATGACCTGAGATGAATAATAATTATAACAGCAGCAAATATTCCTTGAATGCTTAGGATGACTCAGAAACTATTCTAGATAGTGCCCATGTATGAACTCATCTAATGCTCCTAAGAGTACTGTGAGATATTCCCAGCTGTGACCACATTGCAAAGTGTTTTGAAATTCTTTTACATATTAACCTATCCAATATCCACAATTATCCCAGGAAACAGGTGTGAAATGATGAGGAAGCAAGCTGTTCCAAGAGAGCCACTTAGGCTGCTTCATTTCCAACAATACAGGTAAAGAAAAATATTCTAGTTTTGTGTTAATAACCTTTACAACTGCCTGGTAATACTTAGGAAAATCTGGGTGTATTTTCAAAATCCTCTTTCTTTGGTTTAAAAACCTAGTTGGATGGGTACTAGAAACTTCAAAGTGGGTTGTCATGTGGTGGGACCACTCCTACTCTTGGCCTAAGTTATTTACTCTTCTAACCTCATTAGAGGGTCTGTGCACATCAAAAGGTTATTGTTGAAAAGTAACTTCACATCAGAAACAAGAGAATAAACATATAGCCAATCTATCACTTTTTCAAACTAGGTTTGTTTGGTTTTTTTTCAAACTAGGTTTTGATATGTTAACAACCACCAGTTAAACAAATGATTAAGTTGAGAACAGAAATGTCAACAATTGCTATGTTTATCTGTATTTTGTGTTTGTGTCTAAAGGTCCCATTTCACAGAAAGAGAAAAAGTTCCAGAAAGATTCTGTGGTCTATCTGCAGAAACTGAGGGTCAGAGCCTTTGGGTAGTAGAACTTTATCACTACAGCCTAATATTGCCTGCTAGCCCAATGATTATTCAATGACAATGCAAAGTTTCATGTCATAATCAGTGAAGGATCATGTAGGATTGCAGGAAAACTTCAGTGAGATCGTGAGGATTATGAGGCCAGGCATGGTCATCAGTCTCTGAACCCACAAAAGTCAGTCCCTGGGCTATTACAGATTTTCTTACTATTTAAGGAGGCCAATAAAGCATCCTAATTAGGATAGTTGTGTTCACCTCCGTTAGCACCCTTGGACCAGACAACTGGTCTACTTTTCAGTGATGTGTGAATATCTTGATGTTTAGTGTGGTTTCAGATGTGGATTGGAACAAAATTTGTCTCAATATAATTTTAGGCTATGATTTTCAACTTTATGAGCAGAAAATGAAGACTAAAGAGCTGCTGAAAGAAATGTTTTAAAATAATTTAATCAGCATTTGATAGTTTTCTCTTTAATCATGTGAATAGTATTTGTATGGATGGATACAGACATGCACACAAACTCTCACATATTCTCTCTCTCTCTCTCTCTTTCTCTCTCTCTCTTAAAAAAATAGGGCACTGGCACTCAACATGCTGAAATTGAAGCCATTTCCATACTTAGCTCTGCAATTTTCTGAGTGAAAATAACATTCATGTGGTTTTTTAAATACACTGGTTTAAGTGTGTTCACAACTGATGGTTGTTTTTAGAAATATTATTTTAAGACTCATAGATACAGAGAACAAACTGATGGTTACTACATGGCAGGCGGGTTGAGGGAATGGGTGAAGGGGAGTACAAATTGGTAATTACAAAATAGTCACAATGTGAAATACAGCATGGGGAATATAGTCAATAATATTATAAATACTATGTATAGTATTATGTGGGTACTAGACTTATCAGGGGATTGCTTCACAAATTATGAAATTAATATAAAATAATTAAATGTTAATTATAATTTTTAAAATATGTTGCCACAGGGTGTAAAGTACAGCATAGGAAATATAGACACTGGTATTGTAATAGTTATGTACAATGTCAGATAGGTAGTAGATTTGGGGTTATCATTTTGTAAAGTGTCTAAATAAATTCTAATTGCTATGTTGTTTTGTACACCTGAAACTAATAATAAAAAAGAAAAATTCATTATTTTAAAATATTACAGCTATTTAGAAAAACAGCAACAACCACGACAATGAACTTAAATGAATCTAAAATGTTATTGAGAAGCTGCTGCCTTCCCTCTGAAGTTCTAGAAGCTATCTTCACCCAGATGATTCCATAACATAATGCCCAGTTTATTCCTCTGTCTTTCAGGAACTTATGACCAGAAATTTATCTAAGGTTTAAAGCTGGACACCTAGAACACCATGAGGATTTCTCTAACAGGTAAGTATACTTCATACCTAAAGACAGATGAGCACAGGAAATAGTTCCTTGATCAAAAGTAGGAAGGGATACCACACAAAGTTACTGCAACTTCATTGACTATATTCCCATGTTATACTTTATATCTCCGTGATTATTACCTTGTAACAAATAAAGTAAACTTCTCAATCCCTTTCCCTTTTTTTACCCACTCTCCCATCCCTCCTCCCATCTTAAAGAAGTCTCTCTAACATTCTTTGCAGTACTGGTTGGGTAGTGATGAACTCCCTTAGCTTTAGTCTAGGAAGCTCTTGATCTGTCCTTCAATTTTGAATGCTAGCCTTGCTGGATACATTAATCTTGGTTGTAGATCATTGGTTTTCATCACATTGAGTATTTTCTGCCATTCCCTCTGGTCTGAAAGTTTCTGATTCGGTGTAGGTCATATAGTCAACAACTTTGTAATAACTATGCACGTTGTCAGAGAGGAACCACCTGTATTAGAATGAGGATTCAGTAAGTTATATAAATGACTCATCACTGTGCTGGACACCAGAAATCATTATAATATTTTATGTAGAGTGTAATTTTCAAAAATCTCAAAAGAAAAAAAAAGTAGGAAGAGATAACTTATTTTACAAAAGGATTGATCTCAATTTCCCTTTAAATGGGAAACCCACTACAGTAAGTGAAAAAATGTATACAATATACTAATGAGCTCAAGTTTGTCCAGAGCAGACAGAATACATAAAGTTAGGTATATCTGTGAGGGCCAATACCAAATTCACAAATCCCATAAGTTTTTATTTTTCCTCTTTTTCTTCCTTTTTCAGGAATAAGTTTAAAAAGTAAAGTAAATTACAATAGGCTTTGCTCTTATCCCGGCACAAATTGTTACTTGGCATAAGCTACTTTGGGCATATTAAGGAAACAAATCTACAGTTACAGGACACCACATATGGTTTGCAGAATCATCAGTTTCTTGGACCAGCCAGAAGCAAATGGTCACTGGGGACTTGGTCAAGAGAAGCAAGCAAAGGGCCAATCTGTAGAGTGTCATTCTATTATTTTTCTGCTGTCAAGGGTAGAATCAAATAAACAGGAGAAATGAAATATAGAGGCAGGCTTATCTAAGGCAGAACTCAAGTTAAGGCAAAGAGACAAGATGGTCTCAGATAGCTTAGAAGGAACCCTATCACTATTTCAGAAAATTATAGATGTAAATGAGTAGATAGTGGAAAAGGTATAAGAGAAGAACACTTCTGATCTCTCTTTTAAATATTTTTCCTTTGGAAAAAAAAAAGGAGTGGAACAAAATCAGGTAGGATTCAATTAAGTTTGATAGTAGAAATAAATTATATAAATATCTAACCACCATTCTGTACACCTGAAATTAATATAAAATAATATTGAATGTCAACTGTAACTAGAAAAAAAAAAAACAACTGTTTGGTACCAAATATAAAAAAAATAAGTTCAAAAATCCAGAAAAGTTGCAAGAATATTAAACGAAATCTCATATACCCTTCACCCAGTGTAAGTTGCAGATATGATGCCTCTCTACCTCTAATTTTTCAATGTATATTTCCTGAAGATACAAACATTCTCTTCCTTACATAACCACAGTAAAATAATCAAGGAATAAATGTCAATAATCTATTAGATCTAATCTATGAAATTTATTTAAAATTTGCCAATTTTCTCAATAACATCCTTTATAGAGAAAACAAAAAGTCCAGGAGTCAAGCTAGATTTATGCCTTACATTTAGTTGTCATGTTTCTTTAGTCCCCTTTAACATGAAACAGTTCTTGGGTTCTCTGTTTTTCACTAATATTTTTTTGAAGAATATAGGGCACTTACTTTGTAAAATGCTCCTCAAATTGGGTTTGTTGTCTAATATTTCTTCATGATTAAATTCAAGTTAAAATTTTTGGCAGAAATAACACAGAAGTGATGGTGTGTCCTTTTCAATACCTCATGTCAAAAGGTATGTCAAATCAATCTGTCTCAATACTGGCGATGGTAACTTCGATCACTTCATTGGTTAAGGTGATAGCTGCCAGGTTTCTCAACTGTCAAATTACTATTTCTTTCTCTTCCAATTAACAAAGGTTTTTAGGCAGATACTTAGAAATTATATAAATATCTCATTGCTCCTCAAGTTCCCAACCACTGCTTTTAGAACCCATCAATTAGTTTTACCTGAATAATTTTTCACAGTAGTGTGGGACTGAGCAAACAAGTACGTGTAATGTGAATAATGCAAGCTAGGTTTTTGAAGTTTAAAGAAGGAAGTTACCAGTAAGAAAAGAGAGAAGACTGTGACGTGATGATAGCTGATAGGAATAGGTGATATCAGCATGACCTCATGATATTTTAATATATGAGGGCTAGAGTGGGAAGTGGCCTTTGGACCTGAGTCTACCATGCTCCCAAAATGCAGGCATTTTGAATAAATTTAATACTTTTCTTTCCACAAATATATATGTGTGTGTGTGTGTGTGTGTGTGTGTGTGTGTGTGTCTGTGTGTGTGTAGTTGTCCAGAAAGTATATAGTCAAGTAATATGGTTGGATTTTTTTCTGGGCAGCTTTCATATATGCAGATATAGAAATAAATACAAATATATGTGCATGTATGTATATGTGTATCTATGTATGCATATATAAATATCTCCTAGCTCTATCTGCTAAATGGGCTAGAAATAATGACACTCAAGTAGTAAAAAGCACACCTACCCCAACATCTTGTTCTCTAAGTATCATTTTCACATAAAAGGAATCATAGCTCCTAAGAGAAGTGGTTGAGTCCAGGGCTGAAGCAGAGAAATACAAGATGAATCTAGAGTATCTTCTGCCAGAAGTTAAGAAAGTACTCAAAAATCAAAAAGACACAGTAGTCATCTTGAAGAGGGTTCTACTGGTAAAGTCTGGGACAATTTGTGCATTAAAATAAATAAAAAGGTTGTGATATTGTACTATAGTTTTGTAAGATATTACCATGTGGAAAGCTGGATAGGGTACACAGGATTTTTGTGTATCATTTCCTACAAACCTGGATGAATCTACAATTACCTCAAATTTTAAAAATAATGAATGTAAATAATAATGGTAATTTATTGTAACTCATTAATTAAAATAAGAATCCACTGATAAAGTAAATAAATCAATCTAAGAAAAAGCTTATAGAACATCACAATTTTTGCCCATATTTCCTCTTAAATTCATGAGAACATTTTCTTTCTCACTGAAGATTATTTCATTGAGTCAATTGATTACTCTGCTCTCAGAAACTTCTACATATATCACTAAATGTAAGTGTTTGCCTCTGTGAGTTGTGACTGGTGTGCCTTGATAATTTCAGTGTCATGGAAATCCTGAACTTGGCAATCAAGATCTGGTACTCTGTGGAGGGTCTGAGCAATCAGAACACTTAGGACTTCCAGATTTCTTGCATGTCATTTTAGTCCACTAACACTGGCTCCTATTTACGCAAAATATTCTCCCTATCTTTTGCCAAGGATTTCACAATTCAATTTTTTTGTTCTAACATTTAAATCTTCACAATTATGGCTCAGGTGTGATCCCTTTCAATAATACTATAAAATATTCAAGTGCTATCTTACTACATGTAATATCCATCTGTTTATAACAACATCTATGGGTAGATAGCATTGAAATCCATAAGCAAAAATCTAATGTATATTTACGAAATCTTCTCTTCTGATTATTTAAATATAACCTATTTTTGTATAATATAGATAAGGCAAATATCCACACCTGACTAATGGCACTGTTACCTCTGAAAGTCAGCTCATTTACTGGACTGATACTATCATCCACATACCTGTATAGTGGTAGTGATAACTGTCACAACTTCATTTGTTCTTATGAGTTTTAACATTAGCCAAACCTTTTTGATTAAAGTCAGTATTAGCTATATAATATTGACATTGGCTGTACATTAGATTTTAAATGTTATGCAAAAGCTTTTATAATATCTTATGTTTGGTTACAGAAATAAAAAAAAGGAAACCAGTGATTCTAATCTCTCTCTCTCACACACACAGAAATGAAATTTTGTACTTACTTTTATACAGATAACAAAGTCAATACAGGCAGAAAATACTACCTGAATCATTTTTTCCTAATAGAATTCTGACATCTTTTAACAAGGTACAATTAGAACTGCAGTTAAAGCTTTTTGTAAGGGTAATTTGGATTCTAAAAATAGTAGAAGATTCAACTAACCTAATTTCTCAAAACCCATTCCTTTAGAACACTTGAAAGGGAGAGTTGCCCACAATATTTGTAGAAAAAGCAGTCTGAGTACTTTATAAGTGGTAGCTCCCAATGATGATGTGGCAGTCACAGCCCTGAGTCAAGAAGAATGCAAGCTCAGTGTCCCAGGACACATATGCTGCCTGTTGCCTGTAGCCTGCTTCCTGCTCTTTGGAAGAAATCAGCAGCCCAGAAAGAAAATGTCTCTAAGTCTATGTAGGAAAACAGCCCTGAGAATGGAAAAGTGCTTTTTACAGAGCTTCTTAGATTATCACGTTTGTCAGTTCAGACGTTGTCTTTACATTGCCTTTTGATAGGAATATTCTGGAAAACTCTGCATAACTAAATGTTAATGGAAATCAAGTATCCAAGGTTCTTTTCTTAGTCCCTTGTATCTTTATTTATGAAAATGTTTTAAACTGAGGGAGAGGGTTGTCCAAGGACAAGAGCTCAACTCTACAGCCAAATTCATGAGTGAAAATGACATGTTGAACGTAATTCCTTTGGCAATTCCATATGGTGCATTTGGAAAGCCAAGTTTTAATACTAATTTCCAGGGTAAGTATTTATCTGAAAGCAATGAAGAGATGAAAAGTAAACTGAACCATTAGTCTACAAAAATAGAATATTTCTGGAAAATATAAAGTCATACAAACCATTCTCGAACAGTATTTAAAATAGCAAATTAAAAATGAAAGGCAAAAAGTATATTATCTCCTCTTATCTCAAGGAGCATATATTTATTTTTACCCTCTCGTCTCTCATGAAAAGTCTAGGTTATAGTCAGTGGAAGGGATGCAGCTGCTTCTCAAGCCACCAAGACAAGAGAAAGAGAGAGAAGCTTTCACATAATTTGGATATCAGTACTGAGATGCTAACAGTAAATTCAAGTGGCAAGAAAAAGGATTTCTTCCACGGAATCACATGCTTTGAATGATAATCAACTGCCTAACAGCTAAGAGCCACTTTGAAAATAAGAGGATGGGGTTGGTGCTGCTACAAGTCAAAATACAGAAAATTACTTTCTCCTTGACCACCCTTTTCATCCCAGCCTAAATGATTACCCTGAGGAGTTTGTCATTTCTTTCTCAATCTGGAGGAACTAGATCCAAGGATTTTCAAAAGTGGTGACAGGGCTGAAATATCTGTTATGAACTATATACAAGAGAAAAGAAAAGTGGTTTCAATTCACTTTTAAAGTTGCACAATTTTTAAACAGTCAAGGAACAGAGATTAATATTTGGTGATTATTTTAAGAACAGGCATTCCAAACTTTTTTGCATAATACCACACAAGGCAGCCTTTGATTTTTATTTGAATTTCAAAATAGTTATTATAAATGGTTGCTAGCATCTCTATCCGTGCTGCAAGAGAGCTATTTTCACTTTAACTGTATGGTATATAATTGAAGTCAGAACTGTGAATCACTCAATCATTTTGTCCTTAAGCTGTCACAATCATACATGGAAGAACATATGTATAATGAAAATACAATGACAAACTTTTTAGACTTTACATGCTTCTCTGTCCCACATGTTTCTGAGTTTCTTCAACAGCATGTTTGATGAGTTGGTTTAATTACATGAATGACATAAGTGTGTATGTGTATGTTTTACAATGTCACTGTTACAAATCCAAAGGAAACTATGTAATTGAGTTAGTGTATTAACTTATAATGAAAATAATTTTAATCACATACAGAATGTGAATTTATTGGCTTCATTTTGCTCGTTCAGTTATTAATGATGAAAATAGATAACTTAAAACTAAAAATGATATCTCACTTTCCTCTTAATGAAGATTTATATGCATATACATCACCCTTGAATTCCTCAAAGATGCTTCAAGGAGCAAGTGTTTTAATGACTGAGGTTCAATTCCAGTTTCAGGGTTGCATTCTCAATGCTATCACTGACACAAATTTTTATATCAGAAATCTTCAAGATTTCTCTGTGCCTTCTAGGGGCCAGTTTCTCCTCTTGTGTGTGTGTGTGTGTGTGTGTGTGTGTGTGTGTGTGTGTGAGAGAGAGAGAGAGAGAGAGAGAGGGAGGGAGAGAGAGAGAGAGAGAGAGAGAGAGAGAGAGAGAGAAAGAGAGAGAGATAGTAGTCCAGGTCTAAATACACTTCACTTATAAGTAGTTGCAGAATTTTATAAGCAACTGTATTAGCAGTTGCACAGAGGTAAAGTCTCTGGCTTGGTGGCAATATGGTGACAAATGTTTGCACTCTGGAAAAGTTTTCACTTGAGGTTCTCTACCCCTGACCTGGCAATGGCATACACTCTGCAAAAAGCTGATGTAACTGGGGAGAACAGAGTTGTGTCCATGAAGGGAGGAAGGCCTGTTCCATGAGTGTGATGCATTTTAAACTTTAGCACAAGGGAGTCCCAGACACAACTCTTTGGACTTCTCTCCCCCCTTTTTACACAGAAACCACACACATGCTACAAAAGTAAGACTCTACAATCAGTTCAAATGTGATTTGAAATTTCATATGCCATTCCATGTAACCCCAACTGAGAACACATGTGATCATTTAGCCCTTGATTTCACATCAGGACAAATCCAAGGATTGGCATTGTCAGGTTTAGAAATCTCTGGAGTTCACTCATACATGCGCATTCATGCACGCGCACGCACACACACACACACACACACACATGAATATATAATTTGGTTCTGAGAACTTCTTAATGCTTATGATAGAGAGAGAAGGTATTTTGATAAGAAAAACAATCTCATGAAATGTGTTTCAGTGTCAATTCCTAAAAGTAGATATATTCTGCTTTTTTTAATCCTACAGAGGTCTTGGTAAAAAAAATTATAGCATTGGTCAAGTTATTTGGTAAGAAAAAATTTTAATCTTTATTTTTTATGTTTCTTTGCTTAATAATTTCTAGATTATAACTAAAAGTAAATTAAAATTTATGTATTTTATCATATTTGCAGTGTTTTCTTTCTCATTTTCGTATATACTAATAATGAACGTATCTCTTGGATACATGCAAGCTATGCTGTAACTTTTTAGCAAGAGGAAAGGCAAACTATTTTTCTTCCAGGCTGTAGGACTTTTGTGAGGTATAGCTGAAAGTATCTTGTGTTTGAGTCACTACTATAGGCTATATTGGGTTTACAATTAGCCAGTGCTCTGTGTTGTCACAGGGTGGAGGAATGTTGACAATGGCTCCCCTGGGATCATACCTAGTAATCTGCCTCCACAATCATATGCCTGCAAGAGGAAAGCCTACTGCTCTCAAACCCCATGAGGACAAAACAAGTTTAGTGCAGTTTCTATTCAAAGTTCATGTTCAGTGCATAGTAGGCCACACATTGATGAATGACTATATTGCCTCAATGATGTCTTTATGCTCCACTCAACTGTTTGACTTCTACACAAAGACTTTTTCTCAAGGGCACTGTTTGGGTCATTATAAAATGGGGCTGTGAGAAGATTTTCTAATTGTAACCATAAACAAATTACTTTAGGATAAAGGTCAGAGCTAACAGCAGCAATCAAAGAGATTTGTCAAAACTGCTTCTGATTATTTTATATCAGATTCCTTAATAAATAAACAAGAAGTAATGCAGGTGAAGCAATTACAATTTTTGCAAATGCTGAATGTCTACAGTAAGGTACACTATATCTGAGGTATAGAAGTTATTTTTATTTTAAGACATTTGTTTCATATGACAAACTAGAACAAATATCCTTCTTCTATGAATAGTTGAAAGAAAGTTCTGGTTAAAGGGAGTTAATTCCCTGTTCCATTCACATTTATTCAGAAATTCATTCTATAATATCCAAAACAGAGCTCACGGAGCCAGTGTTAAGAAGCAGCAGAAGAGTACTATGAGTTGGCAAGCCCAGTCAACCCAGTACAGAAACATGGCGGCCCATTGCCCGCCACCTAGAGACCCCTGGAATACTGTGGAATTCAGAACTGAATTGGACACTGTCGTGTACTTCAGTTTGTTTATGCTCAGCAATATATGCCTTTCTTATGGAAAGAGGAAATGTGGATGGTGGGAGAGGTTTTTAAAAGCAACTTTTTAAAAATGCACAAAAGCTTCTAAAACATCAAATAGCTCTTATAAAACATTTTGATGAGTTAAGTGTAAATGAATCAGAAACGTATGGATTACATTTCCTTCCAAATGCACAGGGGTCTCAGAATTAAAAAGGGGGAAAAGGGCTTGTAGCAACATGTATTTGGGTTTTCCCTGAATCCAAAGCCTTGAAAACAGTTCTTGACAAGCAGCAGGACCAGAATGCACCCTGAACGATAAGGGATTTTATAAGTTTGAAAAATGTTGGACAGTTAAAGTTTCCTCTTTGAAGAATCTCAGATGTAAGCTGGTTTTATATTATTTTATTTTTGCCTTTAAATGCACAAGAATTCAGGGTAGCTGGCATTAATTATTTTATTCTTTTAAAAAAGAGTGTTTAAAATAAAGTAATGGCATAATTTCTTTAAACAAAACAACCTTGAACCAGACACAAAGGCTAACAGAGTAAGAAAGATTGTATATATGGGGGAAAGACTGGGTATGAGGACCATGTATCTTAAGAGTTCAAGTTTCACAAAAGTCTGGAACCTACAACTAGCTTATGTATGCATGTGTAGATATTAATATATGTGTGTATATAAATGTGTATATATGTATGTATCTGTGTATATACACACATTATATATAGAGAGGAAAACATTATTACTACCTTATTTCCTTAAATCTCTGAAGGCCCACTCTAATGTCATTAACTGTGTCAGACACATGCATGGACATGAGGGAGAGTTCAAATTCCTATCTGATTTTTTTTTAATTCATTTTTATTGTTAGACTTATTGGGTTGACATCTGTTAGCAAGGATTACATAAGTTTCAGACATACAATTCTACAGTGCATTGTCAACTTGATGTATAATAAGTTCACCACCTAATGTGACTTCTCTTTCCATCACCTTATATTTAGCTTCCCCCCTCCTCTCCCACCCCCTCACTTTTCCTCTTTCTTTTTTTAAGTTTGTAGTTGCTTCTATTTCTTATTCTCATATTTACACATGTGGGAGACATTTACTACAAACCAAACTAAACTAGAAATTGCTGCAACTGATTTTATTAAGAACATGTTGAAAGACTGTGATGTTTATCCCATGATGTTAAAAACAAAGAATAAGATGCTTAGGTTTTATTTTGAAAACACATAGAAAGTGAGCAGATAAGAGGGAGACAAATATGCATTCTCCATTGTGAGAATGTTAACATCCCGCTCCTCACATGGAGAAGAGTTAACCAACTTATGTAACAAGCATGTCAATATCCAAATGGAGTAAGGTCCCTGCACTACGTCAGGAATGCAGGAATGAGGAGGCTTGGGAAAATAGCCACTACCTTCACTGCCTCTATTTATATTAGGTACCATTAAAATTCCAATAGAAGGCAATAGTAATTACTAGTTTCCATTTGTTGAGCTTACAAATGAGCCAAAAATAATTCAAACTATATATATTAGGGCTGCTTGGAAAAAAATTAGCCATAAATGCCTGTTTTTCATATTACATGGCTGGATACTTTCTAGACAGCTTATATACAGGATCCTACACAAATAATGCCACTTTTTTATAAGCTGGTAATCTATGCCAAATCTTTTATTATAAAATCATAAACATGCAATTCTGTAACATAACAGTATCACACTCAAGCACACTATATATGACATTTTAGTTGAAATGTTCAAATTGCTATCCATGCATGTGATACAGTCAAATACATGGTCTAGTGTTACTTCTGCTGGACTGTGTGTGTGTGTATGTGTGTGTGTGTGTGTGTGTGTGTGTGTGTGTGTGTCTATAATCTTTATCTATAGCTATATATAGCTATAGATATAGCTACAGATATATAGATATATATCAGTGATTCCCAATCTTTTTAATTTAAAAAAAAAGTTTGGAGTATCGAGGATATTTTCATTGTTTGCTATAATTTATGTTTCAATAATCTTCCTATTGTCTTCCCTCACATTCCCCCCACTCACACACCTAAAATCAGGCAAAATATTTTAAGCCATTTAGTTTTAAAATTCAAAGTGAATTTAATATGATTTGTTTTGAGCATTATTTTCTGACAATTTCAAGCTTGAGATTCACAGCCAATGTCCTATACTGCATCCTCTCCTAATAAATTTTAAAGCATCATAAAAGCTCAGCAGTTAAAACAACCTCAAAGGTCATCTACTTCAACTTTTATCTAATATTGGAATCTCCTATACAACATTCCTGATATGGGTCATTGGGTCTTAATTTAAAGGTAAGACATACATACTCCTCTACCTTTAACTCCATGAGGTAACCTCCACTCAAGGCAGAAAGTGACCAAAGACCACACACCAACCCTTCCTCTCCCCTTCAAAGCTCAGTCATATGTGGGGTCATTGCTCAGGGCAAAAACCCAGAGAACACTGGCTTATAAAGGTCTCACCTGACATTTAGTTAATAACACATAGTCATGTATATATTCTCTTGCAGAAGAGATATACTGTGCCAATGAAGCATTGCAAATTCAACCAACCACTGCCCAATTAAATACAATAAACTTCTTAACACAAAGGCTGTCATCTGTCACCCATACTGATAATCCAGGTGGCTCTCTGAGAGAGAATAGCTGACTCTGTTTCATCTTATTAGCAAAACTCAAACTCCAGAACCAAGACTAGACGAAAGCAAATGAAATCTAAAGTCTCATTAATTGGATATTCCTCTAAGTCAAGATGAGTCTCTAATCTGGATTCTAAACCAAATATTTATAAAAAGCATTTGGTAGCAAGAAGCTATTCACCTTAGGGTGCCCCCATTAATAGCTATGACAAAGATGTATGAAAATTTTTTTTCTAGTTTACAGTGTCTTTAAAAAAAAGAATCTGTACTGTACAGCTGAATTGAGGCATTATTATAATAATTCATAATTAGTGCAGTACAGGAAGTGGTTTGTTGAATACTGACTGAAAAGTTTACATCACCAGCACCGAAGCCTTAAGCCACTACACCACCAGGAAACTCCTCACACTGATTTTCTTCACATAATTCTTCTACATGAATCTACCAGGACAGTTGTACTGAAGAGTTGGCTGAGTAGTACTGGACAAAATGTATCTGTTTCAGGCATCTTAAAGAGTGTCATAATCCCTGCAATCAGAAGATATCTTCAGATATGACCTTGGGCACTTCAGAGAAACAGTGAACTTTGGCCTAACTCTCATCTTACTTTAATAATTTAATGGTGTGACTTCAGGCAACATGTATACAATTGCCCCAGTGCCTGGCCTATGGTAAATACCTACAATACACTTGACAAATGAAGGGATGAATGACTGCCTATTTCCCTCTTCAGGAGACACACTCTTAAGTTTTCACCAATCACAAAGGTTTGGCTTCAGTATAGACTTGAAAGACAGTATGACCACTCAAGGATGTAGTGTCAGAGTGAAATGCTCTTCAGAGCTGATCTCCGTCTTGCAAAATGAAGCAATGGTCACAGCCAAAGGAAGAGGGGCTTCTCACACCACGTAAGTAGCAGCTTGTTCAAAGGTGGCCAGTGTAGAGCAACATGTGAAGACATGTTTCTCAGGGGCTGTATCACAATGCAGTGTTATAGTGCCAGGGGTTCAAACACCAGCTCTGCTACTGCCTATTCGTGTGATTCGGAATGGGTGACTTAGCTTCTCTGGGCCTCAATTTTTCCATCATAAAAGTGGCAATAATAAACATGTCTATTACCTTACAGGGATACGAAATACTTAACAAAGTTTATGTACAGAAAGCATTCAGGGGTGTACCTGATGAGCAGTAGCTGCTCAGGACACAGAAGCCATTGTCATCTCCTAAGTATAGGCTAATATGGCCATAATGAGAGATACACACTGTTTTCCAAGAGACACCAGGGTTCAACATTAGCTATTTGATTCTTTTTAGAAAAGTTCTTGTTAGTCTTTCAATCCTTAGAAGTTCCCATATTATGTCAATTCAAGAAGACATCCAGAGAGAGTTTTCTCTAAGCAAAGGCTATTGAAGTTCTTCTTGTCAATGGAACATCTGAACAAGTTTGTATGAGCTAGGCGGAGAGGCTTCCTGCTGCTCTGTCTACCCTAAAAATTGAAGTAGAGTTTTGACCTGCAATTCTAGACAAGGTCAATATGAGTCTCTCCATGCAATTACTCACATACTCCAACATTTTGCTCTGAGAAATGAGAACACAGTGAATACAGTAGGGTTTCTCTCAGGTCCAGGGAGGGCAACATATACTGAGAGATTAAACTTATTCTGTGTAGTCTCCAGGGCAAAAGTATAACCAAGGGCTAGAAGCTCCAGAGGTTTTTTTCATACATACAATGAAATTTGTATCAGTACTGTCCAAATAAGAAGGAATTAGCTGCCTTGAGAGGTATTTTAATTCTCCCTCCACTGTTTTGGATGTAGTGGGGGGACTGGCAGGAGCTGGGTAACCATTGGTGAGGACAGTAAGAAAAGGACTTAGCATTATAAAGGAGCTAACCTAGCTCTGATCCCCCTTAAGGTATAAAGTTCTAAGACTACATGACTGCTAGGATGTGAATTTGAGACATGGACCTGGCAGAGAACCAAAGAGTTTCTCCTCTTCTCTTTATAATCACACATTTTATGAGAATTGAGACATATCTGCATTTATCATTTTGGTTGCACACCACTAGAAGGAGTTCACATTGATTCACGAAACCCGATCATCTTTCTTTTTATAATTTTATAGCTATTATGATTTTTACATTTCAGTTTTCAAATGGGAGATTATCATTATTAAGAACTGCATGATTTCACTCATATGCGGAATATAAAACTGAAAGCAAAGAAAAAAAGAAATGAACAAACAAATAACCCATGGACACAATCGATAGTTTAATGTTTATTTGGGGACGAGTGGGTTAGGGAGGGGAGAAAGGGGAGGGGGTGGGAGAGGAGGGGGGGAAGCTAAATATAAGGGGATGGAAAGAGGGGTCA
>PVJL010007587.1:16043-33838 GCA_004026885.1 Lyroderma lyra | reverse complement strand
GCTCACAGAGAGCCTTAATTCTCCTATTAATAGTACTGATGCTAGGCTTCATCATCCATTGTGTATTTTCAAAAATTTGGGCTTACTAATAAACACCAGAAATATAAACGAATGTGACTTAATTTGCCAAAGCAAAACAGCTAGAATTTCTATTGTCTTTCCATTTTATTAAAAAAATGAAGGTCTAATAATTTGACAATTTAAATTTAACATTTATTCTTGAATTTTTTAAATTGGTGGGGCATAAATAACCATTAGCCACAGATGTAGAGCTGAAATTTGGAATTCACTGAAACAACTTATAAGATATTAAAGGATTCTGTCCCCTGAATAGATTATTTCTCCGCCTCTTTTTCCCCCCCTCTGAGGAAACAGATAAATTTCTCTATTACCCTTTCAAATAAACTTAAGACAGGTAAAATGGATTATTTTTCCATTAAAAATATTATATTTTGTCCAGCCTCCTTCATCATTCAGTGTAGTCTCTCACATTCACTGCAATCTTTTAAACTTTTTTTTTTTCTCATAAAAAGCACAAATAGTCTTTAGGAGAAATTAGTTAAGTGGCTCCTGAGAAAGCAATGTTGTTTTCTCCTTTCAAAATACTGCCGTACATATCCCCAGATCACTAATAAAGAGTAAATAAGGCTGAAATTTTATCGGATGTAACAGATATGAATAAAAGGAAGACATGAAAAAGAATAATGATGTTTATATTATGAGGTGTCTTTTTCAAAATGCTAGTAGACCTGCCCAAGGAAGTGATAAAATCTAATTACTAAGTCATTTATAGGAATAAATGTCAGGAATTCAAAAGATAGCAACAAAGAATGGAGGGGTGCAGAGTCAGAAGCAACATCAGGCTTCTCTTCAATGGCTGCTGAAGTCCAGCTAAGTTTACAGCACATTAGGAGAAGTGCTGAATTCACAGGGGAGGCAGTATCATCTTTAAAGATCATTATCATATAGGCCCATTCAACTTGGACTTATCCTACTCCTAACCAACTACCAAGAAAATGCATTATTACTGCTGAAACTCCTTCTTTTGAGAGTAAAGTAACATCAGAACTAGTTTAGAAAATCCAGGTGCTGAAACATGTTTAAAGCAAACACAAACTCACAAATGCCTATTTCATGTCCTACCAACCACCCTTATCTCACACATCCTACAAGGTAAGGCCTAAATTCACAAGTGAGACTGTGGTCAATGCCAAACCCTTACAGCTTGTGGGAAATGAAGAGAAACAAATAGAAAGGCAAGAGCAAAGAAAATGCCTGGAAAAGTAACTGTAACTTTGGTACCCTTAAGCACTGCATTTCTTCTTCTTTTGTCTCTATATGTTCAACATTTTGTTAGTGGTATTACACCTCTGTAGGTTTTCTTTTTGGTTATTGTTAAATGAATGTGTGCCTATGAAATAATAAAAGTTGCATTAACCTCAAGAACCTGGATCATTTCTTTGAAGTCACAGAAGTACATTCATTCAGTTTTCCACTTTCTAATTCTTATGAACAACAGCAAAAAAAATATTAATTAATAAAAGCTCAATGCATATTTATGAGTGGAGTCTCTTCCCAGCTTCTACTCCTGTAGCTACGAGAGGCAGCTTAACTAAAACATTTCTGAGAAATGTCATGAGCCATGAAGTTTCTGACTGGCGTATTATTTATGATACTGAAGAGGAGGCCTTACCTAAGAAAACTGAGGCACAGCACCCCATAAGGTTCTCATTACAAATAGGAATGTGCCAGGTCAGATGCACTGGGAGTTGTCAAGTTTTGCATACTCTCCCCCCCCCCAAAAAACCTCATAAATTTTGGAGAATATATTGCTTTTCCTTGAATTTTTATGATTACATTCAGTATAAGGAAACTTACCCCCATACTACATCATTTACCTGAGTTTTAAAGAGTTTTTGACATCTAGAAAGTTCTATGAACTTTCTACTAATCATGTTTTTTTATATATCTTAAAAACATAAGCCCTTCTAATTTTGTCATGCAATTGCAGACTGAACAGAGAGATTTCAAAGATTTTCTGTTGGGCAAACTTACCTTTCCATCTTCTATTAAGGCAACAAACTTAATGAAAGATGGCAAAAATGATGATCAGAGTGTAAAAGGTAGTCAGGTCTTGGTAGTGAAACTAAATGAGGTTTAACATTTTAAGGCTCAGAGAGGTGTATTCTCCTGGAGCAGCCACTGTAGCATTCATGGCCCAAGGAAAAGTCTCCACAACCCAGGAATCAATGGGATGGGTATGACAGGAGATGGTTGACTTGAGATGGGCACCTAGCAAAGTTTGGTGGTTTCTCACACTTTAATTTGTTTCAGTGAATTTTAGTGTTATTTTATAATAATACATATGAGTATTCCAGGTCTGAAAATTTAACCAATCTAAAATTAGTTACTAACTAAATATGAAATATTTTAGCTAATCATGTATCAAGAGGGGAAATGTCTGTAAACCCTTTCACCTTCTTCATTGTGGCTGAGGTAATTCTTAAAACTATACCCAAACCAGAAAGCATTCCTTACCTCAGAACACCAGAGGCAGGGCAAGGTTTTCATGGTCCAGTCTCATCTAATGAGATATGAAGCAAGAGATGTCAAGATTACATGCTATCTACAAACATTTAGGATAGGAAAAATCTATGAAGCCAGATGTAATTCTGTGCTAAATATGATTATAAGAAGCAAACAAAATCACAACTTTATTCAATGTGTCATTTATCCTGGGTGACTAATGCATTATTTCTATGAAGTTATAACTGAGCTTTGAGAGACTATGAAATAAATCAAATGTCCTACTTTACATAATTTTAACAGACAGATTCCATTAGGATTCTGCTATGCATAGCTGTTGGTTAAAATCATTGACCAGTATCCTTATAAATTAAACAACTGAGGTAATACTGGCTCAGATCTCATCATTTGCTACTTACTAATCTATATTTAGAATTCACTTTCACTTTTCAAGCATCTTGAAATAGGATCATCAGATTTCTATATTTTTCTTTAAAATATATGAGTAAATGTCTTTACAAAAGCCTGCATGGTAATCGTGTGCCACTGGTATCATTTTTCAATGGCATTAGTGTGTGCCTTGGCATTTCATTATAATTTCTTGGTAAAATGTTAATCAGAATTTAACAATAATAGTCTCACCCTTCTTGGTGGGAAGTTTTACCACTTGCAGCCTGAATACATGTGCACTGTTGAAGTTAAAACTGTTATAGAATTTCAGAACCTATTGGCCAAAATATAGTTAATATTTAATAATTAACTTTTTATAGAATAACCATTATTGCTCTTGTGTGCTTCCTGGATCTTTAATACTCAGATATGTTTCATTTCTGATTATGAGACCTAATTTATTAAAGACTCGCACTACTGTCTCTCCTCCTTATACTTGCACATTTCTTAACGTCTGGTTAATTTAACTAATTGCGTATTTCATCTCCACTAAAATATCTGTGATTTCTTCATCACCTTTTATCTTTCTATGTATATTCTTTGACCTACATAATCACCTTTAACCTTGTCATTTATTGTGAAAACAATACAATAATGTTTAGACATTTTTTCTAGATTGTTTGTAATATTTTGGACTTGCCCATCAAACTCTATTACGTCCAACTCTGACATAGCTGATGTCCAACTTTGTGAAGGCGAGTGTAAAAACACCTATCGTTTCAGATGCCTGTTCAATGAGGTGATGTGTGTAAAGCATGCAATATAATGCTATGCACATTCTAATTCTCTTACCCCACTATCGAACCCTCTTAAAGAGTTCTTAAAAATCAACACTTATGAAAACTTTTCTGCACATCCTTTGAATAAAATTGCAATCTGAATCCTCCAGAGGCATAAATAGAAAATGTGTTCAGTCTAAAAATATATGTTAGGAAAACCCAAATCCAGGTTACCTTCCAAAGCACGAACTGAAACAAAAACAGCAAAAAAAGCCATCTGGATCAGAAAAGACAAAGCTATAAAAATGTGAAGAAAAATATTAAGCAAATGTTTGAAGGCGTGTTCTTCCCATCTCTTTATAATAGATAAAAGCTTCAATTCAGTGATCATAACACATCAAGATACTTTTCTTTAAAAGTCAGCAAAATCATTCTCACAGCATTGTTGTAGATACTAAATGTAGGTATAACTCATTAAAAAAATGCTAAACATAAAAATCTAAAATCTCATGCCTGATAAGCCTGGGGCTATTGGGGAGAGATATTACTCTCATCAACAAAGAATTCCTCACAGTATTCTGGGCAAGCAAGATACACATAGAAAACATTTAATTTATAAAACTGTAATAAGCATGCTATTTCAGTAACATATCTTTATCTATTAAAGGTAAGGCAACACATTTACCTGTACCTATCTGACCATCACAATTTTAGCTCTTCTCTTATACCTCATTCTTGCACCTCTCAACAATACCTTCACAAACTTCATTCCATAAGTCATTAGGCAGATTACTGCGTAGGAATCCATTTATTTATTCAACAAAATATAAGTAAGCACCTACTGTGTGTCACTGTTCTAAGTGCTATAAATATAGCAGTAAATCATAGCCCCCACAAAAAAATCTCTACCCTCAAGCTCACATTCTTGTCAAATTTGAATTAAGTCAAAATTTACATGCCTTCCTCCCAAGCACCAAGTCTAGTGCTTAAACCAAGGAGGAACAGAATTGTGGATCTCATATTGAAATAGCTATTAGGTCAGTTGCACTCTATATTACTTATGGACTTAACCCCTATGCTGATTTGTAAATACTAAAAATAAATAACAAAGGCCTCATCAGCCATTCCACTGCAGAGCCCCACAGCATGCAGGGCTTACCACTACTGCAGTATCTCTCCCAGGGTATCATCATGGGTTAGCAGAGAAGCTAAGGGGTCACATGGCTTGCTTATTAACTTCAGCTCTACAACATACAATCTCTGTGATCTTGGGCAATGTCTCTGAACCCTAAGCCCAGTTTCCCTTCCCTGTAAAATGGGGAAATCAGATAACACAAATCAGCACCTGTTATAAAGGAAATTTTAACTCTAATTATTATTTTCACTCTTATTATTATTACTATGACTTTTACTATAGCTTCTCACTTACAGTTAATATCTTGAAGACCTAGCACAGTATCAGAATGACCTGAATAAATGAACAATGCTACATTCTGAATTGTTGCATTAGGCTATTACTCTGGGCCAGATACTGGGAAGACATAATAAAAAGTATTTTCCCATCCCTCAGAACTTTTCAGGATTATTGTAAGTAGGTTCAAGCAGAAATATGTGAGTTTGCAGGGCAGAGGAAGTAGAATTGTAGCTAGTAGCTTCCCAAAGATAGAGCCGAGATTTGAAGGATGAGATAACCGGACAGAGAATTATTTGGTGACCAAACTATTATACATAACATAGGTGTATCCACCAATCAGATAGTACCAAGGCACCAACTCATTCTTTAGGGGAAAAATGCTGAAGGCAAAATATTTGTACCCACCTTCCAGAAAAATTAGCTAATTATTTCTTTAAAAGGAGAAAGAACAAAAAAGAGAGAGGTTTGGATCTATCTTAAGGGTCAATATACGAGTATACACTTCTTTTGAAAATAGTTATTTTGCCAGCAATTGTGCCAATTTATAAACGTTTGTTTCAATTGATTCAGGGAAACCAATTTTCATTTGGTGTGTCTTTGAAGAATGTTTGCAAAAATGTTTCCATAATTCATAGAGTTAAAATAGTTGTCAAGACTTTTGTGGTTGTCTCTCAGCAAATGGTGGTGTATTGAGAATACACTATCCACCCAACAAAATATATCTTTAGCAATTATATGATGAATGTGAGCTACTATGAAACCAGATAACTCAAGTCTAAAGTCAGTTGCTTAACACTGAGTGTTGGCTGCTCCTGCTCTTCTAAAAAATTAAAATTTCTGTTTTTCCCTTTTCCTCTGGACTGTGCTAATAGTACTAAAAGAGTTTCAGGGGCCTTGATGAGGATTGCTTCTCCTACACAAGTTTATATTATCTCTTTCCCTGTAATTCCTATTTCACTTACATCCATGTCACACCGCTTCCCCAAATACAGTTCTACCTCCAATGTCAACTCAATAAGAACAGAGGTCATCTTTTACATTCCTTTCATCTCCCCCTAAAAGTAACTGCCAAGCAAAATGGGCACAGAGGAGGTTTACAATGAAAAGTTCTTCATAGAGTTGACATAACACTGAGCTAGGGCATAAGGCTTCATGATCCAGCTTTGTCACTTACTGACTGTATGTCTTTGGGCAAGCCACTTCCTCATCCTGAGCTTTCTCCTTATCTATACAAAGAGGAAGTTGGACCAGATGATCCTGAAGGGCCCTTCAGTCTTCAAACACTAGATTCAAGGAACTGATTAACATCTGCACACCAGAACCAAGTCTTTTGCCAGCAAATAAGTAATGGCTAATTGATGAGACCTCTCCATGATTCCATGGCATATCATCAGAAACATCCATCACATGTAATTTAATTTAGTTCCTGTCGCTGTGCCAACCTGGCATAAAAACAACCAGTCCCATTGGAAAATTAATTTATTAAAAAAAAATGGTTGACTGACATCCTGGAGGAAGAAATAAAGCCTCTATGATTTCAATTTTTATTGTTCACCAGATAGTTAAGTTGTCATGTACATATTGCCACAGTCACAACACACTCCTTCTGGCCAGATAGTTTGATCAAACCATATGAGAGGCCCACAGACCAAAACACTACAAAATAATCAAGAATATGGTTTAATTAAGGTCACGAAGTGAACCAGCATCTACAACTGAGATATGGTTTTCACTGAAGATGGTAGACAATGCAAAGACCTATTATTTGGAAATTTAACAAAATAATCCATTTTTAATAGGAAGGATGTAATGTGTTTTTTTCCCTTTTTCCAACAAAAGGAACATTGAAAAAATAAACAAATGAGTGATTCTGAATTTGTAAGGAAAACAAAACCTGTTTCCTTAGTTTATTCCCCAATGTGCAGCTTTTATACCTTCATATACAAGCACAGGTTTATTGAAAAACTAAATCAAAGATTATTTTAAATCACTGGCTGATCCTTTTTTTTTTCAAATGAAGTAAATTGCACAGGTATATAAAAATAATATTCCATAAACTAAGCAATTCAAATAAAATCAGATTCTAGCTGTAGTGCTATTGTCAGCCCTGCTTAAAACATGCTATTTTATTTAAGCACTCAGATAAATTTTCTCAGCTCAGTAAGTACTTAGATGTTAGCAGCTAAGGTCATCGAAAAGATTTACTTTAAAATAAATTCAACAATTTAGAGCATTACCCTCTACATGGTATAAAGTGTGCCTTGCTTTGAACATGCATATAAAATTTCATTAAAGTGCAACATAAAAGTTGTACATAAAAGAAACCTAGTGCTGGACCTTTGTTTAACAGTCGTGATAATTTATGGTGTGTATCTGCTACAGTTAAGTAGAAAAACAGCCTTCTCATGATGAAATACAAGTCATAAAGACTGAAACTCAAGGAAAGCAGAAGGAATCCCAACCCTCCAACCACTCAATTTTTCTTCAGGTTTGTCACACATTCTTCTTTAACATTCTCTGTATGGATTGAGATTTAGTATCAGTCCATTAACTTTTGTACCCTTATGCCTCCAAAGTTGATTTTTTTTCCCACCTCGAAGCATATCATAGAATGTATCAAAATTCTATTTTTTCAATCACACCAATAAACAACATAGGTTCTCATTTTACCATTTCTTATCAAGCTTCTTTTGTAATTATTGTTCTTTCTCATTACTTTCTGCTAAAGAGAACAGACTGACTTTCAAAAAATTATAATTAAAACACTATCAAACAGACAGAGGTCTAGTATTATCACCAGGATTTATTAAGCAATTATCTTTAAAAGGTAGGAACATTTGCATAGAACATTCTCTGAGCTGGTGGAGCTCTAACATTAATCAACAGATGTTTATTGAACATGTGCAATGGGAAAGGCACTGTGCTAGATGATGCAAAAGGGTGATACACCATTCATTAGGAAGCAACGTGAATATTGAAACATTAACAACTTAATGCAACAGTGGTGACACAGTGAAAAGAGCAGTTAGACAAGTCCTAAGACCATTCACTTAACCACACTGAACTTCAGTTTTCTCATCTACAAAATGGAGCTAATAATGCCAATCCTGACAAACCAACAAACTTATTGTGAGATACAAATAGAATAACAGATGTGGTAAGTTACAAAGCATTAGAAAGAAATGTTATCTTCCACTTACCCCAGGTTTGGGGCTTCAAATCAACCCGACAAATACACCATGGTCTTCTTTATGTTCAAGTATCAAATCTTCAAAGTTAGAGCATTCAGATTTAAATAGACAGTTCCCAAGGACTTCAGTTTTGCTGTGTGTGTGTGTGTGTGTGTGTGTGTGTGTGTGTGTGTGTGTGTGTAATTTGCTATTCATTCAAGTGGCATCCATAAAGTAAGTACTAAGAGATTGTATCAGTACATACTTTTTAATTAAAAGTAAAAAAGCAGAGTTACATGGCAACTGCACAGATTTTTGTTGCACAAGTATAATATACACAATTCAGTCCATTTGTTTCAGTGAGTGCTAAATGCTTGATCCCATACAGTAACAATAAATGATAGACAATGAGGTTTTATGGAAAAACACCTGACCTGGAAATTGGGAGATGGGGATTTCTGACCTAGTTCTACTACTAACCAGGCTGTGTGAACTTAGGTGAGTCAAACAACCCCTCGAGGGCTGTTTGCTTATCGGTAAAATGGGAATAAAACCTGCACATTCAAATTCACAATGACAGAATAGGATGACATATGAGAAAGGATTCCACATGTTGGAAAGGCTCAGGCAATATATGTTAGTTGTTGATGTTGCAGGTTCTGGAGTCAACTCCATCTAGGCTGGAACTTGAATTGTATCACTGATTTTTTTTTTGTATGTGGGTAGTTCCCTAGCTGGGAATTGAACCCGCATTGTTGACAGTGCAGCGCCGAAGCCTTAAGCCACTACACTACCAGGGAACTCTTGGATTGTATCACTAGGTAGCCAGTGATTTCATTACTTCAACTGTAAAATAGAGATCATAACAGGTCCAATCTCACAAAGTTGTCTGAAGGATTAAATGAGATTGAGTATTTAAAGCACTAGCAATTTGGCGATGCTTGAGGCACAAAGTCAATACTACTCAAATAATAGTAGCAATGATGATGATGCATTCTACTACACACAAGTGAAACACACACACACATACACACACTTTAAAAAGGTTTCTCCAAGTTGTGATCTTGAGTTCTTTAATGAACAATACAATTACTTCCATTATCAGTAAACAAGTTTTTAAAATCTTTATCCCACAGCAATTAAAAAAATTAAATGTGAAAAATATAGTCACTGTAACAATAGTTTTGTCTACATGAGAGGCTAATTAAGTATATAGCAATTTTCCCTTTTTGAGGTATGACTAACAGCAATACGCTCATAGGGCTACAGCTTCTAGATTGTTCCAGAGATGGCCATTTCATTGGACTTTCACAATTAGAAATTATGTTAAATATGTGCAAATTTTGCATGCAACAAATAGTCTTAGCTAAAAATAATGGTCATGAAATAAAGGTATGGCACATTAGAGCCATTCCTATTCAACTATCATTAGCATGTTTAAATACAATATAATTTTAATCCATCCACAAAATGCTTAAATGTTTGGAATCTCATTTATGTCTATAATGACAGATTCATTTTTGAGGTAGTCATTTTCTGTCTTGATTTGTATATTTTAAAGTTGTTAAATGCTTGACTAAATCATTAGCAAAACAATTCATGTATCATTAAACTGATTTCTAACATGAGATAATTTTTTCCCTTGTCTAATAGCATGCCTTTTAAGATTGAGATGGAGATGGCTTTTTTTTCCTCTGGATGGTTTTGGGGATTGTAGAGTAGACCTGGTCACTAGCTAATTTTACTGCCTTGAATCTTGCCTCTCCATACACTCCCTTAGGAAACTCAACCCCAAATGATTTGTTGAATGAATGCTCCAACACACTGGAGAATGCATATTGTACTGGCAAAGAAAACAAGCCACAGACAATCTTCCTTTGAATAGAAGACAAACAGAAGGTAAGGGAGAAAGATAAATGGATGGAGATAAAGAAAGAGAAATGATGGCAATCTGTAGGCCTTAGTCAAAACTGTATCCTGCCATCTGCGTCCACATTTCTACTACCCCCAGATTGGGGAAAATTGTGTTATCTCTCTCTTCCACAACTTCTCACCCATAAACAGGCCTGTTGCACGCTTCCAGAGGATTGCAACTAAGGAGACCTCCAAAGACCTGTGTACACAAAGCAGGTTGAGACAACAGGGCTCCTGCAAGCGCATGGGCCATGCCTGGCTTGAGATGAAACAGTTCACTTTTGTCTGAAAAGCAGGGTCTCCACCCACTGCAAGGTCAAGGAAAACTGGGGAAAGTGTGGGTTACTAGAGCAGGCCCTGGGGGCTGCCTTCACTGGAGAAGCAGAAGCCTGGCCTGCACATGGCCCCTTCTCAGTCTTGACAGCCCCACACAGACCTTTGAACTTTCTATTTATATAACAGTTTAATGAGTTCAAGTCTCTTCCTGTATAACTGCCCATTTGCTAGCTTGTCTCTAATTAGGCTACTTGTGAGACATCACATAAAAACTACAAACAATTGATGCAGTCGTTCCCAGTGAGAAGTCAGCCACCATCGCATGTGCTTAACTACAATTTTCACTAGGTTTTTATACATGTTGATTTTGCAATCATGTTGGTTTTCTTTTCATTTTTAATTTTTAGAAATCTCATTCTTTCTTTCATTCTTTTAAGTAATAAAAAGGCAGCTAAGTGTCCCCACAAAGAACCTTGACCTGTCACAAAGCAATACCCAATCAAAATTGGGAGGGTGCTTCCATGACTGAAAGGCTGTACGTTTTGCAGGTCCTCTAATTTTCTCATCTTGCCCTTAAATGGGGATTAATGACATCTCGATTGCTGGTAAACAAGTCCAAAATTAATCACATGATCTGCAGACGCCTCAACAATTCATTTACAGGGTTACTGCAGGGAGTCTATTGAATGATTTAAACAATAAAATTTGATTTTGTTTTTTACCTTCTTTTTTCATTTTTTTTAAAAGCAAGTGCTATCCTTGGTGAACACAGACAGATATCTGTGCCTTCCTCTTCTTTCACAGAATGGTTCATATTAAATTCAGACTCAGATGAACATTGCTCATTCATCCAGGAATCTTAAAGAACTTGAGCTTTGGCCCTTTAATTGAGTCCAGAGCATGACCCATTAAAATATCCTTGCAGTTTGTGAGATCAAGGTCTATTCTCCTTTAGGCACTGAACACTCCCAGACAGGGCACATATATGCACTGCAGCAGCATCCATGCCCAATCCTTTCCATTTACATTCATCCCAACAAATATGTCTTTTTTATAAATGGGCACACACTTTTAGTTTATTATAGTCAAGTGTTTGCAAATAATACATATGTCTGTGTATGTAAAGTCTTTCTTCACTAATTCTAAGAAAATGAATTTGTTTTTAGCTGGCTAAATCCATTTACTATCAGACATCTAGGGTGGTAGTAGAGATAGCTCTGAGCTTTCTGTACCACAAGTAAATGGTGAGAAAACATCCAATGTCAGTGAGATTCTTGACTTGGCTGGTACCTTTTTCCTCCTTGGACCTCCTTGGGATGGGATGGGGAGTGGTCATCACTCTAAGCAGCTACTTACTTCCCAGAAAAGGAAGTAAATATACAATGAATATGTCATCTGCATGCTCTGGATGTCCGAAGAGAGTTTAGAAAGGTATAGATTTACATTCAAGGCAATAGCAAGTTTTTTTACTTCATCTACTATTGTCACAATTACATTCCTTTTCTCTGGGGAGTATACAAAACACAGATGAACAATCCTATTATACATGTTTACAAACACAGATGCATAGGGAAGTTTATTACCCACAATCAAAGAGTAAAAATGAAAAATTTTCTTGGAACATGTACACAGAGGGAAAAGGTCAGATTATATATGCAGATCTGTTATACTAATTCATTCGTATTTCACACAATATCCAGTGTCCAAGTCTGCATGTTTCTTAACTGAAATGGCATAATTAAGGATCTGGAGGAAAAACAAAGGTTTTCCATTTTCCCTAACATAAGAATACAGCCTCCAAAACAGCATGGACATATGCTTCTGAAAAAATAATCAAATCTAAATGAGTCCATCCACTTTAAATATGCAACTGCATGTGCATAAGATTAAACTGAAATTAAAATAATATAATAAATCTGCTGTTAAAAACCAAATACTTTATATATGCTTAACATTTGAATTACAACCATGAAATCAATTATAACGATGTCTGGTAAATTAATGATGTTACACCATATATTAGGCAAATTGTATGCAAATAGTAATGCTGTGTTTATCAGTTGTCTGCAAAATAAATTAGTGAAACAGAGCAAAAGCTGTATACAGGAGTATAACATTTAATTGAGCAGTAATTTTATTGTGATCTTTACTTTTAAATAACTGTGTTATTAAAATATTGTGACATAATGTTTTTCTGTAGAGCTGATAAAACCCCGAGTGATAGCAAAAATGCCTTACAAATTAATACTGATACTGCATAATTTGTGGCTTCAAGGATTTACCTGGAATTGCTGTAAAATAAAATGTATTTAAATTCTGATTATCTTGGATTTCCAACTAAGGGAGTCATGGTTGGCTACTGGCTAAACTATGACCTTTTTCTAAAGAAGGAAAATTGCCTAAAATATCACATCAGCAAGGGAAAACCTTGTAAAAATACCCAAAATTTTTACAAGTGCTGCTAGTAGTTTAACACTACAAAAGATTTAGCACTGTAAGTCGGTAGTATAGATTATTCTAACTGTATTTAAAAAGCCTACAACCCAGAGTGCAATTATAAGTCGCAGCCGCCGCGCCCTGCCCCCCATCTAATACCATAGGCTGTGGGAAGAAACTGATAGGTTAAAATGTGACGAATTAAAAATGATAATATCTGTGGCAGAAAGTGACAGTTTTTAAAAAGTTAATAGATTTGTATATCAACATTTATGCACAAACGCATATCACGCAGAGAACAACTTTGCGTATTCCCAGTCACCTCTGCGCCATCCTTCGAAAACCTCTCAGAGACAAGTTTAAGGTATTTTTGGAAGAGCTGACTAAACCTTTGAATCCAAGCTGGGTGCCCAATACACAAACCTGCGGCTGCTTCCCAGTAGGGGTCCAGCCAGTATTTAAAGGTGCACTGACATCCAAGCTGCAGGCTTTTGAGGCCAACTTCAAAAATCCTGTCTTGAAAGCCAAACGCCTAAGTCTGACAGAACCAGGGGCCCCGCACTGTGGCCCCCGAAGCCGCCGCCTGGCGCTCGAGTACAGGGAATTTGTGCTGAGTGGGTTGAAGGAAAGGCGTGCGTGCCGCGCGAGGACAGAGAGGGCGGGGGCGGTGGCCGCCGAGGAAGCAAAGGGCGGCCAATGGCACCTTGCCTCTGCCCGTCCCCCAAGGCTGGCCGCCGGCTTTGGGCACCTGGAAAGTTTAGACTTGTCTGGCAGGCAGCATCCGGTAGGCTTGGGATCCGATCTGTCCAACCGTTCCAGGAAAAAACAAAATCCGGGCTAAAGTCGTGGGACTCAGCCCCCGGGGTGCACTGGATCCGATTTGGGCCAAATGCAACTCTTTGGACTTGGAGCTCCAAGCGACGCTTTCGAGACCCGCATCTCTCCCTCTACCCGCACCACCACCAACCCTATCACCCGACCGAGGAGTCCCGGAGGCCCGGGCCAGAGGTGGCCCAGAGCAAGTGGGAGTGCGTCCAGGGCGGCCCCACCGCAGCCCCGTCTCCTTTTAACAAAGGCGAAAAGCCCACCCCCAGCTCGAGGACCTGCGTAGCAAAGGAGAAGGCAAAAAATCAACACCTACCACTGCTGCTCCAAGTCCCAGTCCCTGAAAAAGTCGAATAGATCCATAGCGGCCGGGCGGTGGCGGCGGGCGGGCGTCTGTCCCTGTTCACAGCAGGTCGGTGCAGCTCTCAGTGGGGCTGGCTCGCTGCTCCAGGCGGCCCAGCTCTCTGGTCCTCCTGACCAGCTAAAAGTGTCCGGGCCGCATTGGCAGCGAGCGCTGGAGGTGCCGGGTCCTGAGCTTCGGAGCGTTGACGGCAGTAGAACCGGGTGGGCAAGTGCCTGGTCGCTCTCTCGGGTCCGCTGGGTCCGAGACTGCCGCGAGCCCAGTGCTCCGACACTGGGGCTGCAGCCGCTGCGGACTGAGGCAGGCGGAGCGGCCTGCCTGGCGGGCTGCTGGCTGGCGGCAGCAGCAGCGGGAACGCCTGGAGCAGCGGCAGCGGCGCGACGAGGCAGCCGGGGCGGCGGCAGCGGCAGCAGCAACGGCGGCGGCTGCGGCCGCGGTAGCATCACACACTTACACACTCACAGGGGGCGGAGCCTGGATAGCCTAAAGCCGCGACATGGAGCCGGCCCATTACCATCCACGGATCAGGCCGTGGCTAGCCAGGCAGGAGCTAGCCCTGCCATCCGGGGCTACCTGGGACTTACACACCCCACGTCAAAATCAGCTGGTGGGAGCCTCCACCGAGCTGAGAACCTGGGCCCTGAGCCAGGACCCAGGGACAGTTGCAGTGATGCAGAAAGGAGGCTGTCGGGGTCAGGACACAGGCTTCGGTAAGGAGACTCCCTCTCTGAACCCCCGCCGACTCCCACCACTTGTTGTTACTGTTTGGAACGAGAAAAATCCGTACAAACTGCTGCGGGTGTGGGGGTCGATCCCTGTGCCTGGCGCGTAGTCCCTGCCCGGGATATACCTTGGGCCCTAACAGCATAGCAAACTTTGGCTGCCCCGAGCATCTCTTGAGCTCGCAGCGCAGATGACAAGAGGCCAGAAAGGAGAAGACGGTGACTTTGACCGTCCCCGCCGAGCCCTGTGCCCATACTTAGGCGGTCCAGGTGTGCCTCAGTACTGTACCGGCTTCCGGATGCGGCATGCACCCAGTAGGTCAGCAAACTCTGGGCCCTGGATTAGGTGGGGTGCAAGGGTAGGCATTTATGACTGCCCTCGTGTCGTCCTTGGGCTCGTGATTGGGACTTTAGGAAAATTGGTTACACTATCGCCTTCCTCAAACAGACACTATGTGGTTTTCGCATAGGACTTCTGAGCTTTCCTCCTCTGGGAAATAGGAATACCATTGGATACGGGTCCAGGATCCCACCCACGGACTGTCTGTCTCTCTTCTGATCAGAGAATCTGTCTGTCTGTCTCCATGTGCAGTCTCCTCCCTCCTTTAAGCCTCCACTAGTGGTCCAGGACACGGTGGCCTTCCAGTACATCTTTCTGTCCTGTGGGAGAAGATGGTAGAACAGACTCTGGCATTTCAGGAGGAGAACTCAGGAGTCCCAGACTTCTCATCTGCCTTCTTCATATCATTATGCGGAGGGGATAGTATTGGCACATTATTGGAATTTATAAGGCTATAGGGCTCTCTTAGGAAGAGCAGTAGACTAAGCATTTACAGTGTAGGGTGCCAATTCTGTGTGACTCTGACCAAGTCTCTTCTCTGGGGCTCATTTTCCCTATGCATAAAAAAAGAGAATTGATTTAGCCGCCATCTGGCTCTCACAGCTCTGGCATTCTATTCTTTTCTATTGGAATATGCTTCTCTAATACTATCTCATATTCTCAAAAAAATTATCCAAATACCTTTTCTTTCTTTCTTTTTTTTCTGAAGAAACTGAGACTAAGTAATTTGCTTCAGATCTGACATTTCTCCTAAAGGGATCCCACATTGGAACATAGAATCTTGAAAAACCTGCTTAAGGCCAAGCCCAGAGGTTGTTACAGCTCCTAATATGTGGAAGACTTTAGAATCTGAGCTTAAAAGGGGCAAAGGGTTTGATCTCATTCACATTTTTTATATGGGAAAAAAGTACATCACTAACATACTGAAATAACTTTAGCATCCAGTGAGGCTTTCTCACATGTTTATTTCTTTTGCATAGGACCAGGTTCTTAACAAATACTGTGGTTGACTGACTGCAAATCAACCAGTGGGCAGCCAGCCAAGGAAGACTACATTTCAAATTGCCATATCAATTTGTCTACTTGTAAACTCGTCTGGTCTAAGACTCCAAGGCAAAAGAGCTATTGGAAATATGGTACCAGGGATTTTCAAATGATCTCAGTGCCTTGTTTGTTTGAGTTCTCTTTATCCCTACACTGCAAGCTCTTGAAATGGTATAGACTGCCCTGTTCAGAACCATTGCCCCCAAACTTTATGCCCTCGGTAAATGATCCTCAGATTGGATTTGATTGGTAATAATGATTGTTTCCAGGGCTAGTGTTTGATCTGCTTGAAAATCCTTAGAGGAAAACCAGAATGTTTACAATTAACATTTAAATGATGATTATGGTCACTTTGTGTCTGATTCACTTTTCTCAACAGATTATACTGATTGAGGAAAGACAGAAAAAATATGTGCTAGATAAATAGTAAATTTCCAACAGAAATAAAGCTGCTCCTTTAAGAGTTCCAGACCCTCATCACCCCACTGGTGTACTTTCTTCCCAGTCAGCGGGAGGACCTAGCAGAAGCAGAAGGAGCCAGCAAGAGGCAGCACTCTGAACAGAAGTGCCTGCGGGAAGGATAGAAAAGACAAGTGGTGCTGGCTGCTCCTTCAAAAGCGGGACAGAGGCTTTCCCTTTCTGAGATCAAAACCAAGCAGGAAGGCTGGACTAGGGAGAAGGAGCTCCCATTCCTAGTCACCCTCCTAGAACAGGGATGAAGCTGAGAGAGGTAGCCCAGAAGGTGCCAGGCTGTCTGTGAGGCCAGCTGGTCATCCAGCCCAGGCCCAGCACACACTGAGTGTCGGCTCCTGAGCACGATAGAAACTTTGCCTTCTCCTTTTCACTTTCTCCTGCCCATCCCTGGTTCTGATAGGGCCAGGGGCCATAGAACTCAGCTATTTAGGGAACCTTCAGATATGCATCCAAACTATGTTTTCTCCATCAGGCTGTCTGGAGGAAAGGGAAATCAGGTTGCAGGAAGAGCAGTAGCAAGAGGAAGTAAAATGACTATCTGGACTCAGGACCAACTTCTCCTCTCATACTGGCAGCTTGGCCATCTAGTCTCTTGGAGCCATGCTGCTTCCCTTCCATGCCACTCCCTGGGGCATCTTAGCTAATGTGGAAGACTCCTCTGGGCAATCCTATTGTTCTGGCTTTTCCTGGTAAAGTTCCTCTCTGACCTGGCAACACAATGCTCAGTTCAACTCAATAAGTCATAAATTTCAATCTTTTCCCCTTTGGCCCTCCTCTCTGCTGAATTCTCCCATCCTCTCTGACCAAGCTGCACTCCACACCTGGCCACTCTTACTATTCAAAAATGCCAACTCAGGGAGTTCCCTGATGGTGTAGTGGCTTAAGGCTTCGGCGCTGGCGCTCTCAGTGCTGTGGCCTGGGTTCGATTCCCAGCTAGGGAGCTACCCACATATCAAAAAAAAAAAAAAAAAAAAAAAAAAAAAAAAAAAAAAAAAAAAAAAAAAAAAAAAAAAAAAAAAAAAAAAAAAAAAAAAAAAAAAAAAAAAAAAAAAAAAAAAAAAAAAAAAAAAAAAAAAAAAAAAAAAAAAAAAAAAAAAAAAAAAAAAAAAAAAAAAAAAAAAAAA
>PVJL010007587.1:0-15943 GCA_004026885.1 Lyroderma lyra | reverse complement strand
GATTGTTTAGAAATGCTGATTTGCTCACATTCTGAAGTGAGATTTTTTTATTTGCATTACTTTTAAAAGGAGTTTAATTTGGAATCTCCAGGTAGTAATCTTCATTTCAAAGAACTCCAAATCTTCTATTCTTACAGTTGTAGGAAAGGCACTGTCACCAAGGTTCTGGTAGATGGTTTTGCAAAATTAAGATTAATTTAAGAAAGTTTTACTGTAAATGTCAGTTCTAGGAAATGAACAAATTGACAGTATGTGTCATCTTGACACACTTCAGATTTCTACTTAATATATGAAGCATTTGTTTCTGAACTGGTATACTAGGCTTGGTTACTTTCTAGGAGGAAATTGTGATAAAAGTTACTGCTTCTCCAAAGAAGCCTGCTTGAAAGAATCCTATGGGCTTCCTTGGGAATCACCAACTTTCATTACTGTGGAGCTTATTCTGGCAGAGCAGCATGGTTTTGTCTTGAGTTTGGAATGAAGCAACGTGATTCTCTGACCTTGGGGCAGTTTCCACACATGGGGTGCAATTTCCAGAATGATCCTTGCCAGAGGAGTATTCTCATCTTTTCTAAACATAGAATGCCTGTACTTATTTGTCCCATGCAGTGCTCCCCAGAAACTGTAAGCTCATGAGGATAGGACCC
This sequence comes from Lyroderma lyra, assembly GCA_004026885.1. Taxonomy (NCBI): domain Eukaryota; kingdom Metazoa; phylum Chordata; class Mammalia; order Chiroptera; family Megadermatidae; genus Lyroderma; species Lyroderma lyra. Next base: position 15,296 of record PVJL010007587.1, on the reverse strand, counting down.
CAGTCTGAGTCCTCAAAGCCTAGCATAGGACCTAACATGTGGTGGGTCCCTTTGGGGTTTATCCAACCATTCTCCATGGAGGTGGCAATGACAGGAGTTGATTTCAGGGTGGGCCTGGGTCACAACAATTCTCCAAACTTAGAATGAGCCTCATGAATATATGTATGTATTTTTTGTCACAACTCCTTGTTCTGCCACTTTGTACATTGCATCTCAATCATATGTCATAATTAAAGATCCTTACTATTCAGTTTTCTGATTACTATAGAAAATGACCCTATTTCAGAGAGTTTCCCAAAGTCTTGGATCTAGGTTCTTGTTGAACCCTAAATATCAAACACCATATAACCCTAAGTCACTCATCGGCTTGATGAGGTTTAGGGTACTTGAAATTGATGCCATTCTGATTTTATGTGGTATTATATATTCTTGTGACTCCTTGTACATATTTAGCATAAGAATGGAAAGAGATAGCATTACTGTGCTAAGCATTTTACATATATTATTTCAATTACTCCTCACAATGATTCTCTGAGGTAGATACCAATATTATACCTATTTTGCAAGAGGGAACTGAGGCTCACAGAGGCTGAGAACTTGCTCAGTGTCAAAGAGCTCGTGAGTGTCATAAGTAGGGCTTTGTTTCAAAGTTTGTTTGCTGCCAAAACCCACATACTAATCAACACTGCCCCCAGCCTCCATTCTGCACTCACAAAGGGTTTCATCTCACTGTAGCCTAGAAAGGTAAGGAAGTAAATTTTATCTCCATTTGACAGTTGAGGAAACAGGTTAAGTGACTTTGCCAAGATCATAAGGTGGCACACCTGAGTCTTGTACATGGTCATCTAAGTGCAGTCAGCACTTGTTCTACTTACCATATTATTGTTTATGGTCTCAGGGCCACTCCAGTGAACTATAACACCTTGGGAGTTTGGGACTGCAGTGGCATCAGTTAACTGTTGGATTAAAAAATTCTTGTGGTGAAATTTCCCTGATCTCAACTGTGGCTGAACTGGGGAAAGGCAGTTGGCTGAGCCATGCCCTCATATTAAAGAAAGTCAGTCAAATAGGCAACAGGAAACAAGAAAGTGGTGGGGCAATTCTTGCTTCATCTTTTAAGAAGACTCATATGGGTCTTTTTCCTGGAGCTTAGAAATCTAGGGCTAAGATATCTCTTTAGTCTATTGTGGAGGAGTGCATGGTGGTGGGCTGTGAGTTGTTGGTGGAGAATTATTTTCTGCATCAGACACTGCTGCTGTGGAAGCATAAATCCATGCCTCTCCTACATTCTCCAGGGTTCCATTCCCTTGTCTATAAATTAAGGAGGTTTCAAACTTTCCAGCTCTGACATTCTCGCCTCCTTGACTTGAAATCCCCTAATGCAACTTCACAGTCCATGGCCAAATGAAGACCGGTAGTAATTTATAAAAATGAGGGAGGCAAAGTGAAGAGTCACCTCGATTACCCAGATCAATCTCCATTCATAATGTGGTGATTGAGAAATCTACTTCCTGAAGCTCAGAGCCCTGTTCCTGGGCCTCTTTCATAAACCCATTCAGCAGCATGACTGTCAAGAAGAGTCTCTTCACAGAGCCCCCTCTGCAGGGTGGAAGGCCTATATTTCAAAGGGAAGTCAAGCATTTTCCCAGTGGCCAAAGAGGGAACCTAATGTATATGAAAGTGTACTTTATAAATGGTAATAAGCCATATAAATGTATGCTCTCATCATCCCTTAGGCTAGTGTCTCAGAGGTTTCTCCATCAAGAGAGATCAGCAGTGTTAAGTACAGTGGCTGAGTTTGTAGCGTTTTCCTTAGTGTTTTTTGTTTTTCTTATTTTCTATATCTATCTATATCTACATCTATACTTATAGATGTAGATATAGATATATAGATATATATCTGTTTGTTTGGCAAACAGGCACACATGTCCTAAGTTATTAAGTTGAACATTTTGATGTTATTAAGAAATATAAACTACTTTTTACTTAGTAATCTTTTTTTGGAGGGGGTTCAGGTTATTGATTTTCGTACTGAAACATTTAAGAGTTTTAATTAAGTGTCTTCATTTAAAGCTTCCTGGTTCTTAGCTTCATGTGAAACTTCTATTTTTCTATTAAGTTGTTAACCATCAAATCATTAAGGTTAAAAGAAATAAGGTTAAAAGAAATTAAATGACTGCCTAAAGTAAACTTTTAGCTACTTTTGCATTTTTATTTTCAGGAAGTAGAATGCTTTGATAAGCCTTGCAAACTTTGAATTATTATTTTTCCTCCCAGCTTTATTGAGATGTAATGAACAATAAAAATTGTATATATTTAAGGGATACAAAGTGATGGTTTGATATTTGTTTATATTGTGGAATGATTACCACAATCAAGCCACTTAATACATTCACCACCTTACATAGTTACCCTTTTATAGTTTAAAAATGTTTTACAATTACCATTTACATACAATATTATATTAGTGTCAAGCGTAGGAAACAACATAGACATTTACATACCTCACAAAGTGATCGCCCCAATATGTCTATTATACATCTGACACTGTACATAGTTATTACAATATTATTGGTTATATTTCCTATGCTGTACTTTATATCCCTGTGACTATTTTTTAATTATAGTTGACTTTCAATACTATTTTATATTAGTTTCAGGTGTACAGATAGTGGTTAGACATAGTAATTCATGAAGTGATCCCTGACAAGTCTAGTAACCACCTGACACTATACATAATTTTTAATCATATTATTGACTGTATTACCCATACTGTACTTTACATCCTCATGACTATTTTGTAACTTGTCAATCAATTTGTACTTCTTAATCCCTTCACCTTTTTCACCCAGCCCCACAACCCCTTTCCATCTGGTAACTATCAGTTTGGTCTCTATATCTGTGAGTCTGTTTCTATTTTGTTTGTTTGTTTTATTCTTTACATTCTACATATAAGTGAGATCATGTGGTATTTGTCTTTCTCAGTCTGACTTATTGCACTTTTTTACTATGTATACTACCCTCTAGGTCCATCTATCTTGGGGAAAATGGTAAGATTTCATTGTTTTTTTGGCACAGTAATATTTCATGTTATATATCCAGTTCTTTATCCAATTGTATATTGATAGGCACTTAGGTTGCTTCCATATCTTGGCAACTGTAAATAGTGCCGCAATGAACATTGGGGTCCATATATCTATTCAAATAAGCATTTTGGATTTCTTTGGATAAATTAGTTCTATTTTTATTTTTTTTAGGAACCTGCAAATTGTTGTCCATGGTGGCTGCACCAATTTGTAATCCCATCCAAAGTGCTCAAGGATTCCATTTTCTCCACATCCTCGCTAATACTTATTTGTTGATTTATTGATGATATCCATTCTGACAAGTGTAAAGTGATATCTCATTATGGTTTAAACTTGCATTTCTCTGATGATTAGTGATGTTGAGTATCTTTTCATATGTATATTGGACATTTCTATGTCCTCTTTGGAGCATAGTTACCCTTTATTTGGGTGAGGTGAGAAAACTTAAGATTTACTTTATTAGTAAGTTTCAAGTATAATTAACTATATTTATGATTAGATCTGTACATTAGATATCAGTACATTAAATACACACAGATCCCCAGAACTTATTCATCTTTGAACTTCAAGTTTTAGGAATGGACATTAGAGGTACAACTAATGTGGTTGCTCCATGGGTGAAGGAAGAGCAGAGGTCTCAGCATTGGGAAATTTTACCTAATCACCTGACCACCTGGAAATTCTGCTCCCAAGAGTGTGTGCTTCCCTGCCATTCAGTGGTTTTCTCTTGAATCTTCCACAGAAATTGAGGCAGATCAGGAAGATGGAATAGATACTGAGAGTCAGCCTGGATTCGATTAGATGCGTGGCTGAGAAAGCTTTGCACCACTTACCTAATGGTCCTGCTAGGCTCTTTCTTCCCTAAACCTACAACCACCTCAATGAATCAAACATATCTGAATCCAATGCCAATGATAACGGGCAAGAAAGCCATGCCCATTTTCATCTGATGATCTACTTTGTTTTGCTATTAAGGATCCAATTAATAGATGTCCTACAGTCCAAAATTCCTTCACAGGCCTCTAAGGAACAGCCAAAAAGAGGGCCCCATCCCTCACAAAGTTGCACTTCAAGGTGTCACACCAGAACCTCAGTAGCACTTTCTTATGTCAACTCACCACACTTTGCGACTTTATTTATTCTCTCATGGCATTTTATTATTTAAATGTTAATTTATCAGCAGATGATGCCTCCAAGATCATCTTTTTATTTTCTGCCAGTACTCAGTTTTATATACCATAGAATCAAAGTATCATCACTACGAGGAATTTCATTATCTCTAGCCCAACCAAGTCCCATATTTCTCACTAAGATCACATAGTTAGTTATATCAATCAGAACCATAACCAAAATGCCTAAGCCTCCGTTGAATGTAGTTCTGAAATCTTAAAAGCACTGCATCTTGTATCATTTTTAGTTGCAACATAAAATACTCGATATTTGAACTATTAATTAAGGGAAAAATCTCATCATTTGGAGGAAAATACAAATATCCATCCAAGAGTCTGTAAGATAATTGTTGAGGTGTTATTTTTTGAAGTATAGTCTCTCTAGTCAATGATCATCAAAAATTATTCATTGAGCTCCGTAAGGTCCCAGGTTATGTAGACATCTTGCCCCCTGGCACTGGTTGAAAGAGAAAATGTTAATACCTATTTAGAAAACAAATGTATAATAATTTACTTTATTTAAAACAGGCCTTCCTGGAATGAATTATACTGGTTCTACTGACATAAGGTGCCAAAGTAGTTTTTAATTCAAGAATAAAACCAAAAACAAAGCCATAGGCTCTGGAGTGGGGAATATTCCAATTGTACTCTTATTATCAATTAATCACATTTATAATATATATTTTCACCAACATGGCATTCTTTACATAGTATATATAGGTTATGAAAGTCCTGCCATTGTAGGGCCTTCATGCAGCCTGCTTTTTGTTTCTCCAATTTCTCCCTTTGATTTCTATCAGGACTGAATTCTTCTGTCTCCATTCTGATATGTTGGAATATGTTTGGGATAATATTTTGCCTAGGCCAAATGACAATTATATTTTATCTCTGAAACAGGCAAAACTTTTTCTTACTTTGCTCATGCACCACAAATGCATCAGAGATAAATGTGATTCATGAGAAGAAAATGTATTTTTCCTATTTTGATGTCATATTCAAGAACTACTGAAGGATGGTATTTTCCTTTCATACTCATATGCCACCATTTTGAATATAGTACCTGCCTTCAACCTAAAGCACATTTTAATAAGTTTTTTTCAGATTAATTAACCTGTATTAATAGGCCTCCAAGTAGCCAGTTAGAATTTACACATAGCTCTCACCAAAGTAGTTTGTCAAAGTTCACTGATAAAATGATGATAGAAACTTTCTTCAAGAATTATTTTTGTATATTCTAAGGTTGATTAGGCATCAGGACAGTTTATAGGGACAAGAAGTTTCCAATCTCTGTGAGACTTGAAGATAACCATTAAATAAAGAACAAACTTCTCCTAGTGAGTCTAATATTCAAAGACCTGCTGTTTCTCTTAGACCACCAACAGAACTTCAATCAGCAAACAATGTGATTAAGTGGATGCAAGCCATTGTAATGAAGAGATAAGGGCTTTCTGTACAAGCAGGGGATAATATATAAAACTTTTTAAAGTTTTTTTTAAGCGTTCCCAGGTATCAAGGAGTGTTCTTACAGGCAAAATAAAAACTATTGGGGTAGTATTATGTGGCATTTTGAACTATATAATTATAACCTATATGAATTTTGATGCATCAGCATGTAAATATCAATATAATACATGAACCCATAAAATTTTGGGAATTGCCGAAAACTGCACAAAAATTTAGCTAAAAAATTCTTATCATAGAATGTTAGAACTTAAAGGAATCTTGAGTGTTATTGATCAATTATGGCATTTTGTAGCTAACAAAAAAGATCAGAGAGAGAAAATGAGCACAACACAATTTGAAAGCTTTGTAAGGCACAGAGTCAAAATTCTAACCCATGTCTTCTGCTTCAAGCCTAGTGTTCATTTTTCTCCATTACATGTTAATCTCCATAAAATATACCAGGAATGGGCATCTTTTAAAATAGCCATCCTCCAAACAAAATATCCAAAAGATAGAGAGTATGTTGAGTCCACAGCCACAAGAAGAAATGTTATTCAGTCTTTGTAGTTATGTTTACAAAGCATATATAATAATCCAAAAAATGTTTTCTTATGAAGGTAAAATATATGCTACAGAATTATGTAAACAATATGAACTTGAACAACATGAAACAGGTGAATAGGAAAAAGACTGGAAGCAAATGCACCAAAAAGTAAATAGTCTCTTGGGGGAGGTGCCGGAGTGACAACTTAGTGATTTGTTGTTGTTTTTCCACTACTTTTATTTGTTTTCCAAGAATTTTTATAATTTTCCTGTATTAATTTTTAAACAAAAAACTTAAACATTCATATAAGAAAGTTATATTTGAGCTCAGGTTGGGCTATGATCTCTTCAGAAGTCCCTCAGGGCCAATCCCCACTGGGTATCAAATATCTGCCTTCTTTTCTCTGAGATAATAATTCATAGTCATCCCCTCAGTGAGATATATTCTTGGGAAGAGGTGAAAAGGACCATAGATTCAGAAAGACACCATCAAAGGAAATTGAATGGGGACAGGGAAACCAGAAACAATGTCCTTGTCATGTGAATTTGAACTGTTTAGGGTTCCACAAATTCACAATTAACATAAAAAATTCAGCAAGGTTTCCTAAGAAAACTACCACAGCAACTTGTCAGCAAAAAGAAACTATGAAAGAGCAGGAATTGAAGTCTGTTTATCCCACAGAAGGCTTAAGGTTTTGCATTACCCACTGCATTTCCTGGGAGGGTAGGTGAAGGTTGTTTTTTTTTTTTAACTTGTATTATTATGCTTATTTTTTATTTTCTGTTTTCCCCATCAGAATGATAGCTTCAGGTCTTTTTTGTTTTTCACTTTTTATTTGCAAATGATTTTAGGCATAATAGAACAGTTGTGAAAATAGTATAGAGAAGTTTAATATACTCACTCAGCTTTCCCTAATGTTAGTATCTTATATCGCTATACTAAATTTATCAAAGCCAGGAAATTATAATTGGTACAATACTAGTAACTGAACTCAGAAATTATTCACACATCACCACTTTTCTCCCTAATGTCCCTTTTTTCTGTTTAAGAATCCAATCCTGGATCCCCCATTTCATTTAGATGTAATGTCTCCTTACTCTCTTCCAATCTGTGATGTTTCCTCAGTCTTTCCTTTACATTGATGACCTTAATATTTTTGAAAAATACTGGTCAGTTATTTTTATAATGTCCTTTAATTTGGATTTGTCTGATGTTTTCTCATTATTAGGTTTAGGCTATGCATTTCCGGTAAGATTATGACAGAATTAACACTATACCCTTCTCAGTGTATTATATCATGGGATTCATGATGCTAACATGTTGTCACTGGGGATGTTAACTTTGATCACTCTGTTAAAGTATCTGCTGGATTTCTCCACTGCAAAGTAATGATTTTCCTGTTGTAATTAATAAATACCTTGGGGAAGATACTTTGAGACTATGGAAATAATCTGTGTCTCCTCAAAATTTTGCCCATTCATCAATTATGGATCTTGCTGCAACAATTATAACTGTGATGTTTTAATGACAATTTTCTATTTCCCTCTTTTCTTCCATATTTATTAATTGGCATCATTTTTGAAGGATGAGCTTTCCCCCATTTATTGGATTATTTATATCACCATGGATTCATTTCTATTTATTTTATGAGGATAATCTGATACTCCGATTGTTTCTCAGAATTTTTCTTCTTTGGCCATTGGGAGCTCTTTCAGTTTGGAACATGTTTCCCTTTTGAAATGCACCCCTACTTTTAAGCACATCTTTATTTTTAGGTACCACAAGATGTGCCAGATGTATGCGATGTTTTCTATGCCCCAGTTCTTGAATCAACCACTTCTTCAAGGGTCTCCATTATTTGTATAGGAGCAAGGTATTTAGATACCAAGTTTTGGGCACAAGGTGTGCTCATTACTACTAGGGTATCATTGCTGCTAGAAATCTTGGAAGGCAGATCTTGGAAGTGTGTGTGTGTGAGAATTGTCTGTTCTTGTCTTTTTCCCATTATTTGTCCATCATTTTCTAAGAATTATTTATATAATTTGTCTGTGGTATATGCTGAAAATATTTTTCTCCCAGTTTTTCAGTTGTCCATGACAAAGTGTTCTTTGTCATGTGATTTTTAAATTTTATGTAGTCAAATTCATTGATATTTTATTTTATTTGATCTGGATTTTGAATCATATTTAAAAAGGCATTCCTTACCTGATAATTAATATTTTCTTCAAATGGCTTCCCAGAAATACTCATAAGAAGTCCACCTTTACCTTAGTGATTTGAGATAACACCTTTTTCACATATTAAATTACTATTTTCTTTCACATCATTTTCATGAATGTGTAATGAACATTGTCAAAGATTTTTTTCACCATTTAGATAATCATATGATTTCCTTCTTTAAATCTATGAATACAGTATATTAATGGATATCTTACTATTCAACCAAACTTACATGCCCAGACTAACTCTCACAATGTCATGATATGTTATTTTTATATTACGGTATTGGATTCTGCTTACTAATGTTTTATTTATTATTTTTGCATTGGTATTCATGACTGATGCTATTCTCTAGTTTAGTTTCTTACTAATTGCCTTCATCCGATTTAGATATCCATATTAAACCTATGTCATAAAAGGAGTAAGGAAGAGTTTCTTCCTTTTCAATGCTCAGGAATATTTTATAGCATTTTAGGGCAACCTGGTATTTGAAGATTTGAATTCCCTTAAAAAACATCTGAGATTGAGTTGTGGGATGAGGGGTTGGGGAAGTAAATCCTTAAAACTTTCTCTGGAGTTCCCTGATGGTGTAGTGGCTTAGGGCTTCGGTGTTGGCACTGTCAGCGCTGTGGCCTGGGTCCGATTCCCAGTCAGGGAGCTACCCACATACAAAACAAAAACAAAAACAAACAAACAAAAAAAAAACTTTCTCTATTCCTTCTATGAAAGTTGGTCTTCTTAAACTTCCTAAATCAGAGAGTTCCCTGATGGTGTAGTGGCTTAAGGCTTCGGCGCTGGTGCTGTCAGTGCTGCAGCCTGGGTTCGATTCCCGGTCAGGGAGCTACCCACATACCAAAAAGCAAAAAAAAATAAAATAAAATAAAATAAACTTCCTAAATCAAATGGGCTAATTTTTAGTAATCTGAAATTTTCATTAGCAATCATCCACTTCATTTAGGTTTTCAAATGTATTTGCAAAGAAGTCTGAAAAACTGAATCTTAGGTTTTATTTAAATTTCTTCAATCTTGGAGTTACTTGTTTTGTACAATTTAACTTTCTCCCTTTTTATAGTTAGTTATTGATTGAACTATTTTGATAATTTTCAAGAAAAATCTTTCAATTATTTTGATTTATTAATTAAATCTACTCATCTACTATCTGCTTCATTAGTTTGTTATTAGCTTTATTATTTTCTTCCCTGTTTATTTTTTGGTTTACTTTGATGTTCTTCTTCTACTCTTGTTTTATGCTGTTTTATTTATTTTCAGTCTTTTATTTTTATTAATAAAAGTGTACAGCAGGGGTGTCCAACATTTTGGCTTTCCTAGGCCACATTGGAAGAAGAATTGTCTTGGGCCACACATAAAATACACTAAGAACAGATGATGAGCTAAAAAGAAGGGTGCAAAAAAATCTCATAATATTTTAAGAATTTGTGTTGGGCCATATTTAAAGCTGTCTTGAACTGCACAGGTTGGACATACCTGGTGTACAGTATAATGAATTATTCTCTGACCACTGTTTTAAATGTATTACAAAGATTCTGATATGTCATGTTTTCAATGTAATTATTTTAAAATTTTAATATAGATTTGCATGTTTTATTTCACTCAAGAGTTACTTGATAGAAGGTTTCCTTAATTTAAGTTTGAAGGGCATGTTTTGTTATAATGTCTACTTTGATTAAAGAACGTTGCTTGTAATATTTTTACTTTATGGAAGTTATTGATATTTTTTTAAATCCCATTATTGATCAATATTATACCTGTTATATGGTTTATTTACATAATGTCAATTTGTTATTATAAAGAAATTCAATATATATCCACAAAATCCACCAAATTGATTGTTGTTTAGGTCTTCTCTCTCCTTACCTTTTTTTTTTTGTCCACTTGATCTTTTTTAGTACCAAGAATGCTTTATTAATATCTCCCATTTTTAATGTCTTCTCCTGTAGTTTTTCCTTCATAAAGGTGGTTGATGTCTTATTTGTTGCATAATTTTTTATAAATTATATATCTGTATTCTGAATTTTGGCTTTAGCACTAATATGTATTCTTATATCTGTAAGAAACCCACTTCAAATGTAAATATTTATATATGGTTTGATTAAAAGTGAAATATGAAGAAAAACATAGCAAGCAACTACTAACTAAAAGGAAACTATATTAATTTCAGACAAAGTAGACTTCAGATTATCATTAGGGATAAATAGGAATGTCACATAATGATAAAAGGTTAACACTTCAAAAACACAACAATTGTAAATGTTTATGCACCTAAAAATAGAACTTCAAAATGCATGTTACAAAAATACTGATCAATTTGAAAGTATAAATAGGCAAATCCTTACTTATAGCTGGAGACTTCACTGTTCCTCTGTCAGTAATTGATAAAACAAATATGGATAGAATGCTCCACCCAGTAACAGCAGAATATACATTCTTTCTAAGCACACATGGACTATTCATTATGATAGATCATATTCTTTGCTGTAAAACAAAACTTAACAAATTTAGGGAGTTATCTCTCCTTGCTAGATGAGATGCTGCCTGATTCATGAATTGTTTAATAAAGCTAATTAGATTTCAGAAAAAACTTAACAAATTTAAAAGAATAGAAATAATGAAAATATGTTGTCAGGCTATAATATTTTTAATACAGAAATCAATAACAAAAACACATCTGGGGAAAAAACCTAATATTTGGAAATTAAGCAATCCACTTCTAAATAACCCATAGGTCAATGAGGCATTATCAGAGGAAATTTAAAAAATATTTTAAACTGAATGAAAAGAAAAATATAGCTTATCAAAATCTGTGGGACACAGTCAATGCAGTGCCAGAGAGAAATTTATAATATGAAATGTATAAATTGGAAAAATATAAATATCTAAAGTAAGTAACCTAAGATTCTACCTTAAATTATACAAAGAAGAGCAATTGAGACCCAAAGCAAGAAAAAGAAAGATCAATTAAATTGAAAACAAAAGCACAACAGAGAAAAACAATGAAATTAAAACATGGTTCTGTGAAAGGATTAATAAAATTGATAAAACCCTAGCCAAGAAGAAGCTATCAAGAAAAAACGTTTTCTACTGTTACATTTAATGTTTTGTGGCTTGAAATATACTTTGTGTGATGTCAGTATCACCATCTCATTAAGATTTCTATTTATCTGCTATTCTTTTATCCATCCCCTTACTTTTAACCTTTCCAAAGCAGATTGTTTTAGATCCAGCTTTGTATATGGATTATAGCTGAATATTCTTTTGTGAGCCAACTAAAGAGATAATTTAGAATTAATTAATGAGTTAAGCTTATTTGCATTTATTGACATGAGTAATGTTTTCTTTCAAATTTGCTATGGTATTGTATCATCACGTTTATTTTACCGTATTTTCTGTGTCCTCTTCAAGATCTATTATTTTTTCTTTTTTGTTTATAATTTTCTTATTTGTATTTTTGCTCTAGTATTTGCTATTGTTTTTAGACATTTTAAAAAATATTCACTTCATACCTGACTTCCTTATTCAATTTTTTTACTATTTGGTTTGTTTGTGTTTTTTCCCAATTTTTAACACATTGCTTTTTTCCTAATTTCTCTTCCATTCTCTCTCCTTCCCCCAATGTTAGATGCATTATTTCTACTTTACCACAATATATAATTGTGTGCATTAATATACTATCATCATTCTTACATTCTGTCTTATATATATTTTAATATGCTCACCATCAGAATTTTTGCAGACATAACCCAGTCATGACTTGAAGGTCAACTCCCTGTATATTCCTCAAAATGATCTGATGAATTCAGAATTCCCTGTGTTATTGCACTTTGAAGACTTTACTTCTGGGGTTCCCTGGTGGTGTAGTGGCTATGCGTCAGCACTCTCAATTCTCAGCCAGGGAACCACCAAAATAAATAAATAAATAAATAAATAAATAAATAAGTAAATAAGTAAATAAATAAATAACTTTACTTCTATTGTCTTGAAACATGAAGGACAGCCTGGTTGGATATACCATCCTTGGTCCATACTTTCACTGAAATTTTTGAAAATGTTACTCCATTGTTATCCTGCTTTGTATGTTGGTTTTGAAAAGACTATGTCAGCCTAATTCTTTTATAAGTTAATTGATATTTTTGCCTGGAGGACTTGAGGATTTTATTTTATTTTTTTCAAATCTAATGGTTTTACCAGGTTATGTCTTGGAGATGATCATTTTCTGTTAATTTCTGTAGGTACCTATGGGTCATTTCAGGTTTTTTTTTTTTATTTCTGGGAAGTTTTCCTGTTTTACAGTTGTTTTTTATTTTGAATTTTTAAAATTGCTTTATTAACTTCACAATATGTAATGAGCATCTTTCCATGCAATAGATAAAACTCCCTTGCTGACAGAAACTTACAAAGTGGGTCAAAACACAAATTCAATTAGAAGCTGGTAATAGGAGACCCACAGGAAACAAGTAACACCAAAAGGTTGACAACAGAGGTACATGACAAATATGTAAGTTTAGGAAGCAGGTGTGTCTCCCTATTAACTTCAGGGAAAACATTATCATTCAAGGCATAAGGCAAAACTTATCATGATGGTCATGGTGAGGGGGGTCGATGTTAACTGCCCTCAGACTACAACTTAATTGCTTCTCCCTCAGCTTTTGCATGAGCTGTCTCATCTCCTCCCCAATCCTTTCCATATTCCCTTCTCCCATCCTTGCCTGTGGTTCTCCAAGCCTCTGAATCACATCCCATCTATACTGCAGGATGGGCTGCCTAACACGGAACCACCTATGATTTCCTCTAGGCACACAATATTCACCACCTTTCAAAGGGCAGGACAAAGGCTCTCCTTTATTAGCATCTTGCACCTTTTCATCCCTTTTTCCATTTTCCTGGTTGGTATTTTCCATGTTGAGATTTTTTACTGCTTGTTCCTCTTTGGACGCCGTTGCTCCTGGGCCTATCCTTGCTGTTTCCTCTTCCTCCCGATTCTCGCCACGAGTGCACCGCCACGACACTTGGACCTGCAGACCTGCTCCCCCGGCGCCTCCGCCTCCTACTTGTGGCGTCACCCCTGGCCCGCAAGCCCTAAGGGAGCGAATGATGGCAGGGTCTGACGCTGGAACAAGGCGCGCACGAGTCAGTCTGTTTTACAGTTTTAAATCTCAGCTCTGATTCAGTGTTTTGTTTTTGCTTCTGCAGAGACTACAATATTTTTCGTCTTTGCTCTCTTCCCTTGTCACTGCTTTCTATCTGACAATTTTACTTATTTCTTTATGGCATTTTTACTCTTTTGTTTATTTGTGCATTTTTAATGCCTCTTCATAAATTTTCATTTCATTCTATTATCCATCCCTCAGGCCCCTTTTAATTTATTCTTCTTTTATGAGATAATTTTATCTTTTTCTTCCATTTATTTTCAAATTCCATATATATGTCTTAATTTCTTATTTTCGGTTCATTTTTACTTTTTAATTTTTGAATTGCTGATTCAAGGTAGTCATTTTATAGAATTAAGAGGTTGTTTGAGTATATTTCATTGTGTGGTGATCAACTTACAGGATATTTTTTATACATCATGTTTGTTCCTTTTTTTATTTTTTTTGGAAGCTGGGAGGGGCATTGTCCTCAGTTCATATATGAGGTCCAACAATTAAGTTCACAAATTTACCACCTTGTGCTTATGTTGGTAGCACTGTACAAACATAACTTTGGTATATCTGTTGTCACAGCTGTGTTCACATCGATGTGTGGCAGTGCCTTGCTGAATGGCATTCATTATTGTTGTAACATGTTTTTGTGGGCCATCACGAGAATGTTGGAGCTTGAATTAGAGCAATGAACAAATATTGAATTTCTTGTTAAACTTGAAAAGACTGAAAGTAAAATTAGGGACATATTAGTCCAAGTTTATGGGGATAATGCCAAGAGGAAAATGGCAGTGTACAAATGGATTACTGTTTTTCTAAAGGGAAAGAAAGGATCACTGATGAAGAGAGGTCAGGACGGACACTAATGAGCAGTACTGACAAAAAATTGCAAAAATTAGTCAAATCGTGTGTGAAAATCATCAGTTGACTGTGAGAAGCATAGCAGACCAAGTACACATCAATAGAGAAACAGATAGGAAAATCTTAACTGAAAATCTTGGCATGAGAAAGGTGTGTGCAAAAAAATGGTCCTGAAGGAGATCACTGAGTTGAAGTTTGTGAACACCTTTTGGAGAGGCAAGACAATGTTTTGGGCCATGTTATCACTGGTAATGAAACATAGGTATACCAAAATTATGGGCCAAGTTATGACACTGAAACAAAGTGTCAAAATGCACAGTGGAAGTCAGCCAATACTCCATAACCAAAAATTTCCTTCAGTCCAAATCAAAAGTCAAAACAATGTTGCTAACCATTTTTGATATCAGAGGGATTGTTCATTGTTAATTTGTCCCAACTGGACAAATAGTCAACCAAGTTTACTATTTGGAAGTGCTGAAAAGGATGCATGAATAAGTGAAATGAAAATGACATGAAGTTTTTGCCAACAGCTCATGGCTCTTGCATCATGACAATGCACCAGCTCACACAGCACTGTCTGTGAGGAAGTTTTTAGCCAGTACACAAATAACCGTATTGGGACACGCTCCTGATTCACTTGATCTGGTCCCCTACCCAAAGATAAAGGAAATACTCAAAGTAAGGCATTTGATGACATTCAGGACATCAAAGGTCGTACAATGACAGCTCTCATGGCCTTTCCAGAAAAAGAGTTCCAAAACTGCTTTGAAGGATGAAGTAGGTGCTGGTTTCAGTGCGGTTTCCCAAGGTGGGGTAC